>PNEQ01019770.1:2500-115841 GCA_003012365.1 Medauroidea extradentata
AAAACAAACTTTTTTTTACTTTAATTCTTTTTCTCTTTTAAATCTCAAATCTCTGGAACTTATTTGTTTGTCTGCTGGGACTACTTTACACAAAGTCACTGCAATTTAAATAAGAGAAAAACAATGTTTCATTTTAGTTTGCATAATTTTTATAATATAATGATATACATGTAATGTAATCCATAATATTGTATTGTCATCTAACTTACATAAGTATGCCAAATTTAAGCTCAATCATATATCAACAAATTGTTAAAAAATGGTTTTCAAATTTAGAAACGATCAACTAAATTACGTACGATCATTGCAAGTTACATAAAAAATTGTAATAATGAAAGCATATAGTTTAAACTACTTGACACACTTTATTTAGATTTATTTGTTCAACTATACAATCATAACTCACAGGCGAAAAAACAATAAAACAGTAAATGCACTGTATTAATTACGTATGAAAAATAATGTTTTTTTCCTCTCGAAAAAAAAATAATAAACTCAATATAAAAAAAAGAAAAAAAAAGGAACTAAATTAATTTTAACAGTGCCAAAATGTTATTTCAAACTCTATAAAAACCAATCATATTTTTTCTTTAACATAACGTTGTAAAACGTACTTCAAAAATCAAACTCTGTTTAGAATTGAAATCTTACTGTTTTTCACAAGTTTGTCATTAAAGCATTTTATAGCACAATGTTTAGCCAAATATAAGAATTTTTAATACTTGCAAATTTTCTGAACCCTTGGGACAGTTTTTAAACCCGGGTTTTTAGTTATTTACAACACATTGCAAAGAGCAGAGCTAACAAAACATATGTGACAGATTTGTAATGAATCTGATCTTAGAAGGAGAAAGGGGTTCAAGGATATATTCACTGAATGCAAAACAAGAATATAAAACCATCTACGCTATCATAATTTTACTTGATGTTATTACAGCCTTAATGTAAGTCACAACACATATTAAAAAAAAAGAAAAATGGATGGGTTCTCCCACTGAAAGGATTTTGCTTAGTGTTGAATAAGGTGGCATGCACAAACAAATTGATAAATAAATAAATACAAAAAAAAAGTTCTTGCCAATTAGGTTATGTCAGCTACTAACAAAGGATTTTCTTAATGTCAATCTAGATGTAAGAAAATGTATGTAATGATGCGAACATGTTAATGTTATTCCTCCTGAAAAACAGAACCCGAAAATTCTTAACTTCATAAAAAGCTGCGGTGGTCAAGCACTTGCCTTACACCTAGGTGATCCCAGTTCTATCCCTGGTGTTTGCACGCATGTATGATCGTATCGGACGATGTTGCAGTTTGGCGTTATTTTTCCAGGGATCTCCCATTTTACCCACCCTTGTATTCCGGCACTTTTCGATACTCGCCTCATTCACCCTCATAGACTCGGAATGTATTTGATGATAATATCCTTCAGTTCCGCAATAAACTAAGTTACAGTCTTCGTGTTGACATTTCCAGTACCTGTTCTTCCAAGGAGTGGTTAGTGGCTAATATGGTCGTGCTCTGCTGACTTGACGAATCTTGACTACATCTCTTTCTCTCACACCCGTGTACTTTGCTGCTATTGCTGGTTGCTCTCTTAGAGGGTTAAGCATTTACATGTCGTTTCTTCATCACAACACTGAATAACAGTTTTTATAATTTCCCACTCTCTGCTATGCATGTCTTTCCCGTGCCTCTGCAGGCACATTTTTGGGTATACATTGAAGGTCTTTACTTTCCTAACAGCTACTACATGACTGTCGACAATGTGTCGCCTTCTTATCTCCTCTTCTTCTCCTGTCCCACTGTCCCTGCATCCCAGCGCTGAGGGAAGCCAAGATAACTGCTAAGTATAGTATCTATGTTTTACTTCACATAGAACACAGACTCCTCCATAAATACATAAACAGTAATTAAATACAGAAGGCAAATCATTATAACTGGCACATGATTTGAGGACTTAACATTCATAAGGGGCTAAGTGCCAAAAGGTAAGTTTCGAGATAATGACAAAAACAGTATATATTGCAACAAACAAATGAACAAGGAATTATCCAAGTGCGTTCACATATTTTTTTACAATAGCAAAGGAGTAAATAGGAGCAATCGAACAGTTATTAATACAAAACACTATGAACATCAATATATATTTTTTAATGAACTAGGGTGTGTTGATGTTACTCCAACCATCTAATTGTGCTGATGTACGGCACGCATGAATATTACTAGGAGATACGACTTTAGGTATGTCTTCGATATAATGTTTTGGCACCTTTCTATGAACCTAACTCATTTATATCGAAAATGGTACTTTGCCCTCATTTGTTGTAAACTATCAAAATTTATTGTATTTTACTGAGTATATAGTAGGCATATTATTGTTTATATAACAGTAAGGAAAATTCAGTACAATCGGTTAGTAGTACAACGAGCGAGATGCCAGTATGTGACATGGCGCGAGACCAGAACTACATAAAACATGTTAGAAGCATCTGAATCTTTCACATTAATCACATAACTTATTGCTGTGGCTAAACAATGTAATGCAAGTAGTGCAAAGTAGAAGTAGCACGGACCGCATATGTATAGATATAATTTTTGCACTTGCTCCTTGTAAAACAAACATTGCAAAAACAGGTAACGTTATTCCAGGCTAGTGCTAGGAAGGAACGAGTTCCAAAGAATGTGCTCCTTTGATTTCTTTAATTTTATTTGTGAACATGTAAGGAACTCTTTTTTTTCTTGGCATGCGAATGGAGTTCAGAACATTGTTGTCTTATTTTAGGAACTTGAACAATATTTCTATGTTCCTATAGTCGTTCATTATGAAGTTTAAACAAAGTATTTTTAAGATGAGTTTATTTGTTATGTTTGTCATAATGCGTATAACTAAATTTTGATTTTGAGCAACAAACATGAAAATGAAAAAAAAAAAAAAAAAAAATTGTGAATATTTAGTTGTTTGATTGGCGACATGACCTTCCCTGTGCTGGCTGTGTTTGTGATGTACAATAGACATCATTACTCTGTGTCTTGTTGTCTATGAAACTAACAGCACAGGGATTGTTTTGTTTATGTTTATACATGTTAGAAAAATATTTTAGGTACGCTGTGCAGTTGGGAAATAATACTGTCATAAGTAGTGATTTATGCAAGCCTCCTGTTAAAACTTAAATGCTGCTAGTCAATTTCAAGGCACAATGATTTATTTTTGTGAACTGCATCCACTCATTTTCCAATTTGGGTTTCACAGTCACAGTGGCCTTCAATAACTACTCTCACACAAAAATAATCTGCATGCAATGGAACAAAATACAGTCTGTCAACACAAAATTATATTACATTACTAGTCGAAGGTGACTTGGCTATGTCAAATACTTCAGTAAAAAATAATTTCTTAATTTACATACCTATAAGTTTACTGGGTTGACACTGAACTCAATTTGAATATCTTCTATTTCATTGCCACTAGTGTTTCCTTCCAGTTTCAGCTGATCTGTATGTATACTTCGATTTGTGCAATAATTTTCGTAGTGATTTTAGGCTGAAATGCCAAAAACTAATTAATTATAATATTTTAACATTAGTAACAAGAAGCTTTATTTTACAGTTAATATTCAAGTGAAGACATAAATTGTGTTTGAGCAAATAAAACAAAATTGTTTCCTTTAATGTAGAGAAATAGCTTTACTTTGATCCTAAATTATATGCCATATTTTGTGCGACAAAACAAAGAAATCACAAAAAAATGAAACAAACTTCTTAGGAACTTGCAAGGTCCTTCCTTTCAATGAATGTGAACTGGAACCAGTTCCTTTTAACTTGAACTGGAAGTTGTTCCTGTTTTACATAAATGAACTTGAACTGGGTAATTATAAAAAGGAACTTTCCAAGACTTGTTGAAGGAACAGAATCTCTGAGAAAGAACAGCATAGTGAGTAGATATGCAGACGTATTTGAAGGTATTGGATGCCTGCTTGGCAAAAACACCACATGGAAATAACCTCAGAAGCCAAACCAGAGTAGCAGTTGCCCTGTTGACACTCTATGCGCAGAGACCAAAAGTGTAGGAAAAGTTGGCAGAAATGGTTAAAAAGAAGATAGTCCAGAAAATAAACAAACCAACAGACAGGATAAACAACTTATTGCTCATAAGGAGGGGTAGAAAACTCAAGAGTGTGCCTGGACACACAATTATTACCCAAAGTGTTAAAAAAGAGCACATTTCATAATTCCTACCATTGAAAAAATTCTGCCAGAGCTGACAGATGCCAAAATATTTTCATTTATGGATGTGAAGTGACGATTTTGGCATTTGCAACTCGATGAAGCCAGCAGCTGATTCACATTATTTTGGGGGCCATATGATGATAAGTGGCTATGATACCCCTTTGGCTTGTTACTAGTTCCAGGGGATTTTCAGAGGGCACTGACAGAAACTGTCGGAGAACTAAAAGGAGTCATGGTCACTGCAGATGATATACTGGTTCATGGCAGAGGGTTCACGAAAGAAGCAGCATTAGTAGAGCATGACAAAAAACTGGAGCATCTGTTATAGTGAGCTCAAGTATCTTGAAATTCTACCCAGAAAAACTTAAGATACAGAAAAATCAGTTCACATACATGGGCCACATTCTAAGCGCAGTTGGCCTCAAAGCAGACCCAGCCTAAATACAGGAAATTTAAGACATGCAGCCACACATCACTGTAAGAGATCTGCAATGCTTCCGGCGATTAGATAATTATTTGGCGAAATTTCTTCCTGAACTACAGTGAAAATCTTTTTTTTTACACCACTCAAGGAACCTGTTAAAACTGGTGTAAAATGCAGGAAAGTGTAAAAAGAGAGAAATAAATGCTGTGTGAGGTTTGCAAGGGACCTGAGAAAACGTGTGTAAAATAAGGGAAAGTGTAATATTTGGAATGTAAAAAAGGGGTTCTACTATAGCTACATTTTCTGAACCCTTGCATCAGTTTATACACAATGATGTAGCATGGGTGTGGGACAGTTCATTGATATTATGACTCAAAAGAACAAGTGGTACTCCAAGTGGATGCTAGTCAGTATGGACCAGGTGCAGCTCTATTACAGTATGGACAGCCAGTATGCAACTGGGTACAGATCGAAAAAGGAGAACTGGCAATATATTTTGGCTGCAGTTGCTTCCACCACTACCTGTGTGGTCGAACTAATATAGTGCTACATACGGACCACCAACTACACTAGACCCTCGATTTCACGAATACTAACGGTTCCATTTATTACATTCATAAAATCGCTACCTTTGCAAAATCGATTGAGGCCAATTTTGCTCCCAATCACTTTACCAAATTTTAAAAATGAATTTCTTCCCGCAAAGTATATCCAATGGGATCTCGATTTTCGTAACGTTTTACGGGAAAGTAAGACAAGCTGTCATTAAAATATATATTTATATCACAAGACTGACGTCTTCAGATTAAAACAGTACCCTGAATGGTAAATATGACAGACCCATGTCCTGGAGAAAAAAGGAGAGAAAAAAAACACAGAGCACAGCGTGTCTTCTCATGAATACATAGTCTGACATCCATATCGTTTCACATGAAAAATGGTAAATAACAACTTAAATTTAAATTTGTATCAATAGACAGATGTCCATGTCACAAAAAAAATAAAACAGAAAGCACGGATGCCTGCTCGCGATCGTGTAGTCTTGATGTCCGTAGCATTGCGCGGAAATATAAACCTAAAAAGGTATACAATACTATTGTCAAAAGAAACTGAAATTAGTGTCGCACACAACATTTTTTCGGAGGCCACGAGGCTGGTGTACTATCCTTTGCAACACAAAAATAATGAGAAAAAAATCAGTGAAGTTTGAAGACAAATCTTTGTGCTGGACTATGTTTGGTACTTAAGCCCTTGTAACGATGGCACGCCACGGCAAGAGTCGAGTTATTGAAAAAACGGCGCCGTCAACGAGTCTAAACTTAGTCACTTACGCCGTTCTTACCCGTTGCTCAGTTGTGTTTACTTTCAACCCTGGCCTGGTTGATGTGTAGTGCTGACAACGCGTCCCACCCTCTTTCTTTGTCTTGCTTTCACTTAGCTTGCAAACACACACACATAAGCACACAAACACACACACACATACTCTCTCTCTGTGTCTTACTCCCCCTTCCTATACGCAATACTCTCATGCAGACAAAGGTTAACATACACCTGCGTCGTGGAGAAATTTCATTATTCCGATGATCTGACCACAGCGTTGGCGCCACAAATCCTACAGCCTGGAGGAGATTGCAACACAAGAAGTTACTCACTTCACCAGAAAAATTTAATAAACTACTAAAAACTGCCAAAACTCGAAAAATAACATACAAGAATTGTGATCATTTCTGATTTTCAGTGGTTGGGTGTGGGTAGAGGTGGGAATACGAAAAATCCTGCAGTGAAAGTGAGCTGATAATGGCTAGGGGAAGGGAGGGTTTCGAGTTGGATGTCTGCAAGATATTTTTCTGCCAAGGGGGTGAAGATATAGATTGAAATTTCCTGGGAAACGCGTTGCAAGTTGTTTCCTACGCTGATGTGTGGAAGGTATGTGGGAGAGGGGAGGGGGTGATCTGCTAGCCGTGTGACAAGCAGGTAACTCTAGCTGTCACGGCCTTGTTATCTACGAAAAGTAAGCTTTCACTTTATTATAGAGAAAGGAGGGTAGACAAACTGTGTAACATACATAGTAGTGCTCACCGGCCGAACGTTGTTCTCCGACATGCACCGTCACCAACAGCTTTAACTTTTTAAATATTTTTTTTTGTTTTTTTGACGGTTCCCAACAGTATATTCGTAAAATCGCTGCCGTCATAAAATCGGGGGTCTAGTGTACTAGAAACTATCTTCAAAAAATCTCTTCTTGCAACCTCTGAACGCCTCCAGTGCATGTGTCTGAAATTACAGCAGCGTGACATCACAGCAAAGTACAAGAGAGGCACGGAACTGTACTTAGCAGACACACAGAGCAGAGCACCAGTACAGGAGATCAGGGGACAAGATCATGACCTTGACAAAGAATTTGTCTTTAAGCTGCAAGGCCTGCACATACACCACCATCTAAATGTGACCCAAGCTACACTAAGTTGCATCCAACAATTCACAATGGCAGATAGTTGGCTAAAAATACAGGCCGCCATCATTAAGGCTGGTTGGCCGGGAAGCAAATCTGATGTACCTGAAAAGGTGAGGAAATAATGGCACTTCAGAAATGAACTGAGCGTCTATGATAGAATGATATTCAGAGGGTAACGCCTAGTGTACCCCAAGAAATGTTAGCTGAAATGCTGTAAAAAGCCCACTTGAGTCATCAGGGCTTCAAGCAAGTCTCACAAAAGCAAGAGATACCCTTTACTGGCCAAACAAAAAAGGATGACATACACAAGAATGTCAACAGCTGTACAACACGTAGAGAATTTTCCATAGCACAACCACATATGGAGATGCAAACACGTAACATACCAGACTTGCCAAGGAAGAGAGTAGTAGCAGATGTGTTCCAGGAGCACAACAAGCAGTATTTGAGTCTGACTATTATTATGACTTCTGGGAAATCAACAGTCTACCTAGAATTGACTCAGCAGCAATTATCAAAGCGATGAAGAACCAGTATCCATGACACGGAATACCTACCACAGTGGTCACTGGTAACGCTGCAGGCTTTACTAGTTTAGAGTTTCAGGCCTTCTCAAAGTGTGGGATTTCTAGCATACAATGTCCTTTTCATATAAACAGGGGCAATGGAAGAGAAGAAGCGTTTGTAAAAAAATTGCATAAATAATATAATGAAGAAATCTTTGCAATTAATCACTGATCCATGGCAACAGATCTTGCTAACACATAGGTTAACAAGTGTTCCATGGTTTTATAAACATAAAATTTGAACATGTAACTTAAGTGCACACAACTGTGGAATAGTGTGGGCTACTTCTCTTTATTTGGGATGAGGGTAACACAAAACAAAAATGGCATGACATTGAAAACTACTTAAATAAATACCCTGAACTGGATGATATTTTGGAGAAACTTTAATGCAATACAAGACAACTGTTGTGAACAGAGTAAGAAATTAAATGTTATTGGGTTTTGGATGTGGGTAGTCTCAACACAGTGATTAAAATGTGTACAAGCCCCTCTAATAACCTCACTGTCGATGAGATGTAAATCTCACTTACCTCACCTTAAATGTGAATAACATTACTTTTCAAATAGCCTAGGAAATAAAGGTTTAATGTCGGGGAAAAATTAGTGGCAAATTGAACTTTTGCTGGTTGTTAGGATCCATTTAGTGGTAAAGGCTAGATTTCTGTGTAACAATATATTTTGTTGTTTTTATAAGTACTAAAGTGAAAAAGGGATGGGGCAAGATAAACTGGCTCCAATGTAGTTGCATGCAGAGACCTTCCCTGTCGGGAGCTTGCTGACTGTGATTGCACAGATACTTCATTTTATCACTTTACTGGACGAATCTTGCAACATATTTTGCTATGACACCTCTCAAAGGACATTCTGCATGTTATAAACGTGTGCGCAACCCACCTTCTTGATTGTGTCTACCTTTCCCCTTTGTCCTAAAAAACTGGCAAACATAAACACACTGAATGCTGCACAATAATGCTACCCTTGGTCGAATATAAGCAAAATTTGCCGGGGAAACTATGGAATTTGAGTAGTTCTTTATTGAATTTTAGAGTTCTCCTATTCAACAAGCTATTTCTTATCTTTTATATCCCTCCCATGTGTGTATTGTAAGGTTCAGGGATGCAGATAAAAAAAATATCCTGAAAAAATTAGCAAATATTTCATGAGTTACAGTCATTAAATATAAACACTTCTGGAGCTACTCATAATAACACTGGCATGTTGTGATTTTTGTAAAGTTAACTGCTCACATATAATTCTGAAGATTTTTTTTACTCATCTTGCCATTACAATAAAACTATGCTACAATCATTTTACATGTTCTTTGGTCATGATCACAACTTCAACATTACACATGAATACCTGTACATACATGGGTACCAACAATAACAATAATCAGCATTACTAAATACTGAAACACCTGCTCCTGAACAGGGGTTAACCCAAACACATTAATTTGTGGGATCATAAGGCTTTTTTTTACAACTACTCAACAGCCAATCCTATTAATTTTTTTTTCCATCTGGTTGACTAGAGTTTTATACGGTGCCTTCCTTGTTGCTGTTAATACTTATTACAGGGCTACTATTCTCAGTATTTAAACAATTTTCTGCAACACTATCAAATCCGATAAACACATCAACCTAACATTACCAAATCCTTTGTCTTTCATCACAATTAACTTCCTGTCTTTCAGGACCCCTAATGTTTACCGAGGATTCATACTTTCTGTGACTGGGCTGAAATGCCAGTTTTGCATCTTTATTCTGTGTCTTTCTAGCCTGACTAGGTTAACAATTGTTTTCTTGTTCACTTTCAGGTATGTGGTTGAATGTATGTCCTTCAGTTACTCTAGACTTCAAAAGTTTAATTGGCTAGAGTTATACCTTACTATCGTCCCATCTTTGTTCTTCCTTTGCCAACAGGATTGAGGTTCCTTACCTCTGGCTACCATTCCACCTTGTTCCCAACAATTATCATGTTCTGTGGTCACTATTTTGCTAGCTCTTTCCTAAAAATTAATCTCCTTTGTCCTAGCAGTCTTGTCATGCCACTCTTTTTTTACTTTTCCTTGTTTAGCGAAGAAAACTTCAAGTATACCTTCATGTACTATTGGCTTAAGTGCCACTGCAGTAATGGGCACTTTGGATTGGATGTACCTGTTGAATAGTATCTGCACTGGAGAGAGTCCTATACCGGTCACTGGGGGTACTGTTGTGTTCTCATAACAGGTCCCTATATTCTGTACGCTCAATCTGACTCTTCAGTAGTATTTTTGTAACTATTCCCATGGCTTTTTCTGCCATTAAAATATTAGTGCTTACAGATAATTCTTAAGATTTTCTTTTACTCATATTTCCATTACAATAAAACTATGCTACAGCCATCTTACGTGTCCTTTGTTCATGATCACAACTTCAACCTACACATGGGTACCAAAATACCAATAATCAGTGTTACTGACGTCTCCAACAGTGATGAGAAACTCTATTACCCTCTCACTATAGCACAGGTGTGAGTTACCTCCCCAACAACCATATTATAGGCGATTCGAGATAAAGTGAACACTCAAAATAGCCCTGCTGAATTTATATTTTCAGCCTATTCATATCTTTCCGTGCGTAACGTCTAACGACGTGAAATATATAACCTCTCCGGACACGTTACTTGATGTTTGCGCATCTAAGATAAATTACGCAATTGGTAAAAATCTGTATAGTCAGATAAAAAAAAGTTTATTTACTATAGAGAATGCAAATATGTCAAATTGATTTTATTTTACTTCAGTATTGTTGTATTTAAATGAGAAAATACACGGAACTATATTCAGCAATACGCTGCCGACCATACGAGTACGGTAACTATTTTAAAGTTAAATTATATGAAGTAACGGTTAGTGACTATTTTCGAAGGTTAAATCTTTAATTTTTACTTTATTATTAATGAATTATTTTATAGGTTTGTGCTGCACTTGTGTTTTGTGGAGGGTCGGTATAATGGCTGAAAAAATTCTGCTCTTCAATATTAAGTGTAACACACATTCAGTACGCTACAACTTGTAAACTCATTTTAGGAAAGTATTACATACTGTCTATATAGAGGGGTGGTCATTACAAAGAGCTTTAACTGTACAGTAACATCCTTATTTTAAACCCCATGGTTCTTGAGCAAAGGGTTGTTATAGAGGTGGTTGTTATTAAAAAGGTTTTTATAAAGGGGTTTTACTCCATGTAAATCTACACAGAAATAGTTTTACCATAATTTCTAAGCCTTTACCCTCAAGTAAACAAACACTTTTAACAGGTTTTTTCAGACATATGCCATTGTAGGTGAATGTTGCCTTATTGCAGAAATACCCATAGTAAAAAAGTAAAAAAAAAAAAAAAAAAAAAAAAAAAAAAAAAAAAAAAAAAAAAAAAAAAAAAAAAAAAAAAAAAAAAAAAAAAAAAAAAAAAAAAAAAAAAAAGGAATAAAAGCCAGTAAGCTGTAGTAAACAGAATAAAACATACAGATAATTCCTGAAAGGAATGTTGTCATATCTCAGAAAATGACACAAGGACAAAAACAGATTCAAAACAACACAAAATTATTTCCTAAGTGGAATATAGTCAACTGGAGAGAGATGACACAAAAAAACTATAAAAGAGAAACAAAAAATAATAAAAACCAACAAAATGGAGTGTGTAAAAAATGCACCAAATGGATGAACAAGGATAAAAAAAACACCAATGAATGTGAACACAGGCAAGGCACAACACAGACAAAAAACAGATGAAAAATAGTAGGCTTCTCAAGAACGGTATCTTTTCCCGTCTTAAGGCACATGAACAGAATGGGGAACTCCAGCAGACTGACTGTGACATCTGGAAAAACAAGGGTCTTATATAGGAAAAATGTCTACTTGTAGCTCGGCCAATGACAGTGCAGCTGCCGCCTGATTGGTCGCGCGTCCACTGTTATTGGCTGAGCAACAAGTAGACATTTTTCCTATATAAGACCCTTGTTTTTCCAGATGTCACAGTCAGTCTGCTGGAGTTCCCCATTCTGTTTATGTGCCTCAAGACGGGAAAAGATACCAGTTTCCAAAACATGCATCTGTCATCTTGAGAAGCCAACTATTTTTTTGTCTGTTTTCTGTTGTGTTGTGTCTTGCCTGTTTTCACATCCATTTGTGTCTCTTGTTTTTTGTGTTGTCGTGATCATTCAATCATTTGGTGCCTTTTTACACACCCCATTTTGTAGGTTATTCATTATTATTTTTCATTTGTTTTTGGTTTTTTTCGTGTCATATTCTTCCAGTTGATTATATTCCTCTTAAGAAATAATTTTGTGTTGTTTTGAATCTTTTATTTGTCTTTGTGTCATCTTCTGGGATATGACTGAATTCCTTTCAGAAATTATCTGAATGTTTTATGTCTGTTGACTACAGCTTACTGGCTTTTCTTCCATTGGTTTTTGATTTATTGTGGGTTATTCTGCAATATGGCAACACTCCCCTGCAATGGTGTATGTCCAAAAAACTGTTACGCTTGTACTAACCACTGGACCTAATTTATTTCTACCATGGAAAGATGTATTTCAGGAACGTGTTAACACATTTACTGTCATACACATGTCTAAAAATTTATGTTAGTAATCTTAGGCTCAAAACTATGCTCACACAACATGGAAGAGATGAAAAATAAGAAACTAACATGCTCACCAATAATTAATTATCATTAGGTAATGAGATTATTACTTACGATTATCGTGAAAGTAGACAATGAACCTTTATCCTGAAAACAAAATTACTATTATTATCACCTTCAGTCATAAATACATGCTCAGTCATACACCCTTTCACATAAAAGTACACATAAAAACATGTCATGCATTTGGACACATAAATAGACAGGAATAGAAGCAAAGCTTTTTAATGTACAACCTGTAACAGTTTTCAAGCCCCATACATGACCAAAACTGCAAAAATATGGAGCTTATTTAATAAACTGCGCTCTTTGTGAGGAAGTGAAATTTGGTCATGTTTCAGAATATAAAAATGAGTAATAAAAAACTATTTAATATTGACTATGAAACAGCATGCTAAATTATACAATATTGGTAATTTAGCTATTTTGGTTGCTAATATTGTTCTTTAAACCCTCATAAATGGTAAAAATGACCACTTGTCTACAAATTTCAACTAAACATTTTGAATACTCTAATGAAATGCAATGTTGTTTAAGGTGATGAAACATGCTTTTTAATTATGATAAAAAGACATTAACCTAGTGTATACTGGAGATTCAAAGCATTAAGTATGGTCAAAGATGTAACAAACTTATGTTCTCTGATTCATAAAAAGCAGTAAGTACTGCATAGTGTTATAATTTCCCAACCCGACAGCACCTCGGTAACAGAAGAATGTGGCCAGGGGAGTTTTGTAAATATAAAACTATAAACAACGCAACACCAAGCTGCTTGAAATTCCATTACGTCGGGGAAATAATTGGGCCTGTGTTGGGGATATCGCAGCAGGGATGGCTTCACCTTTAATGTCATAAGGGGTCAATCAAAAGGCTGGTAAAAGGTGACAAGAGGTGGGGGAGTGAATAGTGGAGGAAGGTTACTGACATGAGGCAAGGGGAGTCTCTCCTGAGCGACGATGGGACCAAAAGGTCCTGGTTAGAGACTACCGGAGACCCAACCGACGTGGACTTCTCCTACTATGACCACAGCATCCGGAACACTTGTGAGCATTAAGCTGCTTAATAGGGAAGGAGAGTAATCCTGACCCTTAGCTCCTGTCTCGCCCTATCTGTTAATCCTTCCCTCCAATATTCTTTTATACTGTATCTAGATATTCGTCTTCCTAGTAGTTATTAAAGAGTGTTACCTCCTACTTGATATATTCTCTTGCCCTTACCTTCTTGACTAATTATAATTCCTTGGTTCTTGAACCATAAGTGAGAGGCCATAAAACTTAAATTAGAACACTGGTGGAGGCGCGATCCAAAACCCTAACCTCCTGCTGCCTAAGCAAGGCTCACCTCTACCTACTACTCACCCTGCCCACCACTTGCCCACCAACCACTCACTTCGTGTACTTGCATCTTAGACCAATTTTTAACTGCTTTGCGTCTGCTCTCAATCCCAGGGGCTTTTATAGATGTAGATAGAGATGTAAGATTTAGTACTATTCTGTATTGCCATTAACTATAACTCCAAACAAGGCAGTCTGACTTCTCATACCGAACCAACACACTCACACAAATAGGATGACAACTGACGGCAGTTAACACAAATGGGCAGAAATTTAAAACTTTTATAGATCTTTTAACAGCCAACCCAGGACCTACACACACGCCACACACATCACACCCTGAGCAAAACTATAGTATTCCACATAAAAACCCAGGCTGTCACAAAAACACAGGCACATCAGAAGTAAATAAACCGATAACTTCTAGTAATCTACAACAATTACAGGACACACCCACGTATGAAACACCTATTTTATTTGCAAGCACACACACATATCAAAACACTTTAGAATACAGTCAAATTGATCACAACAATCCAGGAGAAATTATTTTAAATTTGAAAAAGACCACCAATGATTAACACAACAGGAAATGCAGAAGACAAACCACCCTTGCAAATAGTAGTACAACAACCCATACATATAAGAACATTCTGTGGCAAAGAAGGTGAAGATATAGAGGAATTTTTGGAAAATTTCATCATAAGTAGTGAAATCTATGTGTGGTTAAAAAAACCAGAAGTTAAAAGAAGGAACTGCAAAACACGCTTCCCAGAATTTAATCACACATACAGAAGCTCAAAACTTAACATCAGATAACATACAGGCACACATGGCAGACATTTTTGCCACAAAAGGAGAAAATAAATTGAAATACAAAAGGCAGTTATACAGTAGGAGACAGGGAATTGAAGAACCCACAGAAATTCACATTCAAGAGATTTTGTACCTAGCACAGAAGGCATAGATACATTAAGTGAGGAAAAGATCATGGACATACTATGGGACTCACTCTTACCCTCCATAGTAGACAAATTAAGTTTAATGAAAAACAAGTCACTGGTAGACATGAGAAACAACGTAAAGCAAGTTGAAGAGGCAACATCCAGGTACAGTCGAATCCCGATTCTAAGGACACTCACGATTCCCCAAAATTTGTCCGTAACTCAGAGTTGTCCATACAAACCAATAGGACCAAATTTTGGCTTGACAGCAACCCCCCCCCCCTTCCCAAAAGGCACAGACGTGAGAGAGAATCAGTAAGAAGTCTCTTGAGGATACAATCACATTTTCAAGACTTAACTGAAAGCAGGTGCTCTTACACATATTATCTTAGTACACCAAAATATTCGAAGTAAATGAATACTCCATTTGTGCGTACAAAAGAAATGAGTAAATAAAACGACGAACAACAAGAATGCAACGTTGCCATTAACTTTACGTGCAGCAGGCAATATTTGCAGTGTTTACTTATGCCACTGGCAAATGAGATGTTTAACCGTGTTTCAGGTTGATAATTAATAAACATTTTGATAGGATGCTGGAATACAAACATAATTATACCCTAAATGTACGTCAATAACTTCTAAACGTAAACGATTATTAACAAGGCATGTTGGTTTCTCTTTACGGGGCAGAAGTTGTATTCACATCTTTTTTATATATTAAGTTAACGTTTGTATAGTACGATAATATATTCTGACTTAAATTATACTTCATTTCTTCAAATAAGACTTCAAAGTCAGTTAAAATAAACGAAAACATGTAGCGCAACGTCTCTTAACAACATGATACAACATAGGTACGTTTACATGTTTCTTGTGAGAAAATAAAGTATTTTATCTTACTTCCAATGATAAAACATAGATTAGTGAAATTTTCTAATGCAATTATGAGCAAAATATTGTCCATAGAACACGAACAAGTAAAATTAACAGTAAATGACTATAAAAATATACAGCCTCAGCGTATCATGTAGGCCTAGCTTAAAAATAGTATGTATAAACTGCTTGTGATTATATTTGGTATATTGTGAAATTATATGTAACCAGCATATTTTGACGTGTACACTTTATTTAAAATTGTAATCAAAATCCAAATCGCAGTCTGTGAAGAAAAGCAAAAATCGAAAACGTACACAGCACGAAATTCCTCAAGATGAATGGTGCCATTGCGACATTGGCTGGCAGCAGCAGCGATGGGTGGAGCATGAGCTATGATTAACGTGTTCCTCGGGTGAGATCGGGATAGCGAACTACGCTGTTGATGTAGAGAAGGGTGCCAGCAATACTCCCCAGGTACTGCACTTCGAGACTCTTAGGCCTCAGGGTGTGGTTTGTTCGGTGTGTTCGGTATCCCACCCGACGCGTTGATGTGAGTGATTGAGTGGTGAAAGCACGTGAATGGATTAACACATATGACATTGACTATACAGGTACAACACACTTACTGGATGTTGGCCCCCGGTACGCCTGATAACTTACATTGCTTACACAGGCAATATTAGGTGTCTAAAAATTAGGTAAACAGCATTTCACTTACAGATGATTTATTATGCTCACGTTACACAGTGCCAACATAAGGTCTGGATTACGCACGCAGCGAGGTAAACGTAGTTATGCGTCCCTTGCAGTAACAATAACCCTAAAGCACATGATAGTGCACGTGATAGTGAACTTTGCGTAGTGACTACGACCGGCTGGTACGAAAGGTGAGTCTACGACACCAGAAGGTGCACCTCCTTAGGCAGCAAGGGGCTGGCGGCCACTATGATGGACCGTCAGGTTCGCTTGGAAGCTGGCGTAGACAGTTGAGTTGCGATGAGAATGTCCCTAAATAATGTGTCACAAGGCAGCCGTTCCCGTGCATGTTGTAGTGTGGTAAGGCTCTACAAGTGATGTTAGCGGTACAGTGCGAAAACAGTGGCAAGCGTTGCTAGGCCGGTGGTGGGGTGAATGGCACGTAACACGCTGCACACAGAGAGATGCTCTCAACGAGATGAATAGCATGAGTGCATGATAATGAAACGAATGTACAACGTACTGCTCACATGTATGCTCAACACAATGGCGGTGTAATAACCTGCACGTGGTCTGTCACAAAACATGAATTACGCCCTTAAAATGTTACACGAATACAAAATAAACCCTAGCAATGCGTGTGCAAAATTATGCTGAATAAAACAATACCAAAACGAACCTCGTATGGTGAAGGATGAGTGCCGATGGCTCCCGATACAAAAGTTCCTAACCATGTGGCAGTGGTGATGCCAACGCGGTGTTTGAATTAAAAACACCAAAATGGTCACAATTATTAGGTTAAGTGGATGCGCAATGCAATGGGGAATATCTGGTAACGTGTGCTAAGCAAAGGTGAACCGGTATACTAACGAGACTATGGAAATCTAACAATCAGTGAAACAAAAGATGATGAACACACGGACAGGCGTCTTACCTCTCCAGAAGACTATGACGAACTGCCACGAGGAAGGCAGCCGCTAGGGGCTCCTTACCTTGCTACGGGGTTTACAGTACACTTCTGGTACCTCGTGCACGTGAAATATTAATATTAATATTTTATGAAAATGGTGCACACTAAATTACATAATAAATTGCGTTACATATTTTGCTGATATTGAATGATGCATTTCAAAATGTCTGCTGAAAACACGAAATTAAACATAGCGAACTTG
Organism: Medauroidea extradentata; assembly: GCA_003012365.1. NCBI lineage: Eukaryota > Metazoa > Arthropoda > Insecta > Phasmatodea > Phasmatidae > Medauroidea > Medauroidea extradentata. Next base: position 19,887 of record PNEQ01019770.1, read on the forward strand.
GTAACCTTGATGGCCTTCGGCACAGACTGTACACTGCTGTTTGATACACAATACACTTCGCACTGAATGATTTGACATGCATACACACTGTGGGGTTGCGGTACGATTATGGAAGAGTCTGAGAATACTTTTGGATGGGTGGAAAAGGACACACTTGCGCCGTTATGGGCTTAACCCATACGCTGGCCCTGCGGCCGACGTCAAGCGACCCCTCCTGCGGAGACCATGACGGCACGGCCAAGTCACCTCCACTCTTCGCTGACCTGCCCGGGCTTGAACTGGCACCTTTGTCCGCGGACAGACAGGACATGGACATGGGGGCAACCCGACTCGCCTCTGTTGAGGTGGTGATGGCTCCTCTGTTGAGTCTGGTGCGGGTGGTGCAAGCGGAAGCTCTCTACACTGTTTGCGTCCCCGTGGTGGTCGTGCTGTGTTGACAGACAGTCTGCGCACTGCCTGTCGTGTGCGTCATGGCGTTGTGTCGTGCTCTGTGGTGTGAGTCCCGGTTCGCGCACTGACACTGACTGCACTCTGTGGGCTGAATCCTGTGAAATCTGACCCTTTGGTTGTGTTAGGGTGCCCTACTGGCGTGAACCCTAGAAATGGTGACGTGGTTAGGCTGATGTTTCTCTTGGTGCACTGTGGCATGCGCCTTCGGGGTGTGGAGTGAATGTTAGGTTGGAAGCCCCTGAATGGAGTGTTTGCGTCACTGGTATTGTAGAATGATTGTTGATTCACCTGACTATGAACACCCTCATCCACAGACTGCACTGACTGATTTACGGGCTGTTTGACTGGTGGTTGACATGGTTGAGTGGTTACATTTGTTGTGACACCTTTTGCTATATGGAGATCGCCCCTGTGTTTCTATGCAACGCGTCGCTTACCGATGTTTACCAGGTACGTGTTCTCACTTTAGTCGGCCTACACATGCGACAATTGAAAATACCGTCCCTATAAGTCCTGTACTCACCGTGACTCATGCACCATGTGTATACCCCACGCTAACACTCTTGACATTCTACCCACTGCTTACCTTGACTGTCGCACTTCTCTCGTGTGCATCGCTGCGTTGGTAATGTTCGCAGGTTCGTATTGTCCGGTATGCAGTGCCACAGAATCAGGTCCCAGGTGTTGTGGTCCAGCAGGTTGCTGTGCTTGGTGCGAGTGCACTTGCTGCATCTGTCCATGGGCGTATAACTACAGACTTGCATCTTGTCGTCCATCGCGGTTGTCACGGCCTCGTGCCACGCGGTTGGTAGGCCCTGCTGAAGGGTGTCATGCACGTGCCCTTCCGCAGTACATATTGGTGTGACTGGAGCGTAGGATCGCGTGACGTCACTGTCCCAGTTTACAAACGGTGTTTCTTAAATGAATTTTTGCAGTTTTCATCATGGAACACATTATTTGAGGGTTGAGCTCTTACTCCTGTATTGCTTATACATATTGCTACTTATAACGAAGTTTTAATAGATCTCTGTGACTGATTTTCAATTACTAAAATTGTTATTTTTTCCATGTTATGTTCTTATTGTTCGCGGAAATCTGTACGTACGAGCGAAGTGTAAGTACGAACCGAGTGCTTTACGAGCGGGGTTTTACTGTACAAGTAAAACATTCACAAATGACAAAAACAAAATAGGGACTCAGCAGAAAAAGCAGAACTAGAGGAAATTAAACAAGAGATCTCCAAATTAAGTATTAAATTACAGCTCGAAGAAAAGGACAAAACTGACCACAAAGAGGAAAAAGAAACAAAAGAAAACAAACAGAAAAACAGAAAAACACAAGTTTCAAGACAGCATATGTAGCAAACAAAAGTTAACCACAAGCCAGATAACCATATTACACATACCTTCCACAACACAAGATGCCCCCCTACACACCAACACCGTTTACTGTGCCTCCATTTCCTTTCACAAAAACAGTAGTACCATTCACAGTAAATCCATTTCAACTTATATATTATGGGCAACCAAAAAAACAGTACAACCACCGCCATAACAAACAAAAAAAAACTTGTGTCACATGGTGTAAAATCCTCCTGCACACCCTGCCCTACACAGTACTCAAAGCGAGGACCACAGCAAAAACAAACAACAACAAAACCTACATATGCACAAACGACTACCAAAAATAGTAGGCTGGATAAAAATTGTTATTCTGTTCTACCCCTACAAATCAAACAACAGTACTCACATCCACAGACAGAAAATGCCCAGCAAACAATTCCACAGTCCGACTAGACAACATAGTAGCATGCACATTAGAACACCAAGCAAAAATAGAAACAGCATCACTAATCATATGGTGAAACAAAACAAGGAAAATCATTGAAAAATTGAAGTATGATACAGATGGGGGGAAAAAATTCAGGAGGAACAAAGCAAAAACGAGCATATATATCATTGCTGAAAAAATGTCTAGGCTTGCACCTAAATGTTAAATTTAAGTTCTTATGCCTGGTGAAGTGCATGTACATTGCAGAAAATCTGTGCATCAGATGTTGAATTAGAAAAATTAATTCTGGAATAATTAGGTAAAAGCAGAATGACTGAATCAAATATAGAAAAGTAAGAGTCCTTTGTAGCCAGTCCACATCTGTACGCTAATACTTCTTTCCAAAGACTGAAGCTGGGTTGATAGTGATCAGGGAGGCTGTCTCGGATACCATCAGGAGCACTGGTATCACTCCCCAACTTGGCTAGACAATAAAACAATTTTTATAAATGATTTACAACATGGTAACTATGCCTAGACCTTTGATCATACACAAAATAAGATATAATTATGGCATAATTAGGCGTTCATGATTTGTCGCTAATAAGGTGTCAGGTAAATCTTACCTTAACAGTTGCTGCCCTGCAAAATGTTTGAATTATATGGGTGCCAATTTTCTCTAAAGTACGTAAATACATAATCCTTTTCAAAGAAGCTGAGAAAGTGCATAAGTAACTTGGCAATGGCTAAAATATTACTAATTTTAGTTAATTGTTTGAGATGCTTCTGCAATTAAAAGAACTGCACAGCTCTGAAATAGTTTGTGATCAACAACTAACTACACAACTGTCTTTTCACAAGCCTATCACATTATCCTGCCTTTCCTCAACACATTCTATCACTCTTTGATATACACAGCATTGTATACACTTGGGAGGGAGGGTGAGGTGGTCAGACAGGTGGAGTCCTATGCTTCTTGTGAGTCCATGTGTCAGATATGTGTCTCAAAGCTTGAGGTGATACGTCATGTTTACAGCAATGAAACACTGAAATTATTTTATAGCATAAGGCAGTAGGTCAGTGTGAGAGTAAATGGTTGTCACATCAGCAGTCACATGCAGAATGTTATTTCAGGAATAATGACCACCTGCTATTTGCCTTGTGCTATGCAATTCATACTCTAACGGAGAATGCAATAATTTATTAAAGACCAAGTCTATACAATAAATAACATTTACTTATTATGAATTTCATTTTATAAGATTTTGAAATGCATTTTTAAAATTTAATCTCCCATGGCTTGATAGTGTTGTGTAGAAATTTTTGCTAGCATTTTATATAAGAAGTAAATTGTAGGTACAGCATATTAACAATTTTAGCAAATGAAAATAATTTCTGTCAATTAAATTTAATACAAGTGATTGAATATTATGTGTTCAGCAACAGGTCCTCATTTTGGATTAATGGGTTATTAACTCATAACCTACCAGTAATGACATTTTAAGTATTACTGTACAATTTTGATTTAAGAAAATGTCTTGGGTCATGAAAATGTTTACTCTAAATTGTTATTTAGTTAAAATTGACAATATATATTTTTTAATACCACAAACAAAATTAAGGCCTGTTTATTATGTTTGAGCCCATTTCATAGGATTTTAAGATAATTTTAAGAACATGTTTTTAAACATACAACAATAACATTCTGCAGTTATTGTATATATGCACCCGCAGCTGTAAAAAAAAATTGCCAAAAAAATTTTTTACTTTTGCTGGAACACATTAAAATTGTGCACCTGGTGAGTTAGGCAACGTGTACACTATTTAACATGTGAGAAGTTCTGACTTAACACTGCCATGTCTGTCTTTCAGTGCCTCTCCTGTTCTCACAATTAAATTGAGAAAATTGAATGAAAAATCTCAATGAAAACTAATTAAAAAGTTTGCAAGATCACAGTGGTAAAATTCATGCAGCAGCAGCTGTTGTAGCTAGTAGTCTGACATGCTATGCTCATTCAACAAACTGATAAACACTCTCTAAAAACACTTTGCACTCGAACATTTTTAGCATTGGCAATATATACCTCTCGTATTACGTACTAATAGCATTTTTAAAATTGTTGTAACATTGTAGTTTTTTCATGTTTTGTGGGGATACGAGCTGAATGTATTTATTTATTTTTGTATTTAAATTTCCTACTATATCTTTTATTTTCATATACACATGCTAGTGTTAATTCAACGATATCTGTAGTAATTATTAAACTCCATTGACAAATTTTACGAATTATTTAGGTTTTTGTGCATGTGGATGTGTGTTGTGTTTTAGGAACTCAAAGAAAAAACAGACGTTTTTTATAGGCAGGTGTGCACAGGGTTTCAGATTTATCCAGTTACCCGGTTGGTCGTGTAGCAACAAGCAGAATTTTCCTTGTTTGTAAGTATTGCGCAACTAGGTTTGCTGGACACCCAATAACGAAGAGGCGCAGGTTTCATTTAGTCTCTAAAGGTTGTGTATGTGTTAGATAGCCAATTGGAGCACTGCACTTGAAGGTCAGGCGAGAGGGACTTTAGCAGAGACGCACTTGAGTTTGTAAGAGTTGTTCCCCGGTACTCAGGATGTCCGGACACTGATAGGGCGTAACTCCGGTCTGTGCAGCCTTCAAAAGGGAAGAAGTAACTGTTGGGCAGTAGCCCAGAAATGTATTGATGTGAACTTGAGTGGCAAATGTAACATGCACAGGTAGCACCCGCGGTTGTTTTTTCTATACAAGCCATATACCAAAGTAAATGGTAACTGTGTACCAAGAAAGGGAGGGACCTTTTTAACAATAGTCCCTCATTTTCTGGGGCAGTGGGGGTGGATGTCGCAAATGGTTTACACATTAAATATCTTGGTTTAGCTATCTACCACTTTCCACCCATCTGTTGAAGTAATCACATTACACTCTAAAAGTGAAAACTACTCAGTCAGAAATAAGTGTGAAACTACAGATTGCATCAGCAAAATAAATTCACAGATTGAAAAGAGATTAACACTAATTAAAAAAGTAACCAAAATTTTTCACCAGCACATAAAAAAAAGTATAATTTCACATTCAATGTAATTTTGCTTTTTTATAAATTATGTCTTAAGCTCTTTAAAACATGCACCAAAATAAATAGAAAACCCAAGGAAATACAAACAGGGTTTTAACCCAAGACCCTTGTCACACTGCGCAAACATTCTAATGTCTCACCTAACGTGAACACTTTAACATTAAGGTTACCATAAATGTAACTTGGTTTTTGTATACCAGTGACATGCTTTAGGTGTAATAAAATAGGACACTATGGACGATGTTGCAAATCTAACGGATTAGAAGTGCAAGAACTGGATGAGGGTGATTAGGAAAACCAACATGAGTGGGGTAGGCTTGAAGGTTGTCGCACTTTGCTCGTGAGGGAGTCTTTAGTAACCTTCAGGGAGGTATGTGTAATAATGGAGAGCATGAGAGGTTCACTGAAGGGGCAGTAAGATTGCAAGGTGTCTTGAGTGGAGTGGTTCCCTGCTGAAGGTGCACGTTACAATCCTGGGAGCTTAGTGCCCAAAATTTTCACTTTTAACTATAGAAGGGGTTTAGGTGTAAAACCACTCACCTAGAATAATTTCCGCAGAATGTGGCGTTTCCTCTCTGAAATATCTAATATTAAGAGGTCGTTCTCAGACATGAGTTACCTTTCATACACAAATGAAACAAATAAATAAATTGAATGGCGTTATTATTTCGTAAAGCACAAGTTCACTTTACACTGATTGTTCAATATCGGTAAATACACTTACCAGGCAGCAACCCACAGGTAGGTAAATAGGTAATAATAAGGTAGGTAGGTAAAGGCGGGGAGAGCAGGCTTCGGCTTCCTTACCAGGCAGCAATCCACTATAAGGATAGGTGGTCGGGGCTTCGGCTTCCTTACCAGGCAGCAACCCACAGGTAGGTATTTGGATCGTTGAGAAGGTTGGGAGAGCAGGCTTCGGCTTCTTTACCAGGCAGCAACCCGCTATGAGAGAGAGGTGGTCGGTTAGGTTTGCTCGGGGAGGAGACCCCGAGTCCTAGACTGACTGATTTTGCTAGGCGAACGCTCGCCTTATATACCTTGGAGGATGGCTGAAAATAATGTAAGTGGGTGGTGAAAATGGCCGCCGCTGGAGAGTAGGCCGTCTGCTGGCCAGCAGGCGCGCCACTCCAACACCCACAATTTTCCCACTACTCTGCCAAAAATTACGTTTATTCTTTAAAACTTTCCCGCGGGGCCGTAAAAATGTCCGTGTTGCCAAAAGAATATTAATTAGAACATAAAACAAACACTCAAAATTAATAATATTATGTTTACAAACAATTATGATACATATTTACCCTTTTCAAAGACTATAAATTGCCGCCTGGCGCTGTTTGCATAGCGTCCATTTGTTTGTTTACGTTGTCATGGCGGGCGTGAATATACACATACAAAAACGGTAAATGTAAACACTTTTAACCGTTAAATATTAAGTTTTTACGGCAACACGGCTCACAATAAGGAAATAGGTGACTCCTTGGGCATAAACAAGGTAGGCCTAACTTTTATGTATTTACAAAATGCGGGGCCAAGCGTAAAATATATACTAGCACCTTTAAGGGGTGCGTCAACTCCCCCCTGACTGGCTAAGCGAGGCTCCGCAAAAAAAAAATGACTAGGGTTACAATACAATGGTAACAGGCGCATGCCTGGGAAATGCAAAAATAATTACAATCATTTTTAAAGTGTCTCTCAATTCGGGGTTTTCTAGTGGCGGGACTCACCCTGAAGTACATTATTGCTGGGCCACTGGAAGCTTCTGGGGCGGGTAGGTCTCCATGGAGTCTCGTGGTACCTCCCTTGTTGCTGAGTGGGGTCGCCTCTACATGTGCGCCACAAGGCTTGGCGTTCTCTGGGTCTAAGTTCTCGACAGGCTGAGGGTCGTGGCCTGATAGTGGCTCTGGTTGGCTGCTGGGTGGGCGCCTCTTCTGCAGGTGGCTTTATGGTGGTTGCCTGGCCAGGTTCATGATGGCTCCTGCTCATCTGTATGGCACTGGCTGGGTTGGTGCTCCTCTGGGTGTGGGCCATTGACTGAGCCCTGGTTACCATTAGTGGCGGCGGTGGTCCTCTGGCGGACGGAGTGATGCTGCTCCTGGGGTGTTGCACGCTGAGACTGGTGGTGCCAGGATCTCTTCGGCAAGTAGTTCTGCTGTCTCCCTGGCCCGTTGGGTGTGGAAGCACAGGCTGTGGGGTAGTCTCGTTGGAGTCTTGTTCCCTGATGAGGGTGGTGCGGAGGGTGGTTCCCTCGGGTAAGGTGTCGCCTCTTTGGTGGTAGTTGGGCCGATGCTTGAGCGGTTGGGAGAGATGTTCAGCTGCTCTTCATGACTATTGCCACTGTCGTCGGCAAGCATGTGTTGTCGTTCCTCTTCCCATGTCGTGGGTCTCCTCTGGCGGAGTGGGGGCTTCTCTTTGGAGAAAGTAGGGTCTCCCCATCATGGATCCCTTGATGGCGAAGGCTGGGGGTTGATTGGCTGGCGTCGTAGCGCTGGGTCGTGCAGGAAAGTTTCTGCATGGTTTTTGATGCTGGAGCGGTGGACTCGCTTGATCGCTCCATTGGGGCCCTCTATCCAGTAGACATGACCTGGTTGCTTGATTACTGTGAATGGGCCCTTCCACATGGGAGCGAGGCCTGCATGGAAATGGTGTTGGCGGCTTGAAAGCGGCCTAGTTTTCAGTAATACTTGCTGACCTTCTGCGAAGGTATGACTTGGAGTGTCTGGGTTGGGCTGCGGGTACTTTTTCTGTATGTACCGGTCTTGGTGCTGTGCTGTAGCGGTGGCCTTTTCCTGGGAAAGTATCTGGATCTCTTGGGCTGAGGATGCTTTGGTGGGTACTCGTTTCCACTTCCACTCTCCAGGGCGGCGAAGGTTGTAGCCGAGGAGAAGTTTGCTTGGCGTGACTTATAGAGCTTCGTTTATTCTGGTGCGCAGAGCATTTAGGACTGTTGGCAGGGCTTTGTCCTATTGTCGGAGGTCCCCTTGTGCATGGAATCATAGGCCCTTCTTTAGTTCCTGGTTTCGTCTTTCGGTAGGGTTGGCCTGGGGGTGGTAGATCGGTGTGGTCTAAATTTCTGCTTCCCACTTAGCACAGGCTGTTGTCCATTGCCTGCTGGCAAATTGTGGACCATTCTCTGTGAGGTTGCTTTTCGGGAACCCCCATCTGGGGAAGACTTCTTACTCCAGCTTGGAAATTATGATATGTGCTTCGGTGCTGGCTAATGGGAACATCTCCACCCAGCGTGAAAAGAGATCTGTCACCACCAGCAGGAATCGTTTGCCTGTCGTGCTCCGGGGGTAGGGTACCATTAGATCCAATGCTATCTGCTCCCATGGTGTGGTGGGTCGGCGAGGCGTCCCACTTGGCTTGAAGGTTTGGCTGGGCTTGAGTGTGACGCAGGCCCTGCACTGGGCGACATAAGTGGGAATATCCCTGGCTGCTGCCTGTCCAGGCATATCGTCTGTATATCTGGGGTGTCCAGCTAGTGGATGGTCGTGGAAGTAGCTGCACAATGATGGTCTCAGAGAGTGGGGTACCAATATCGTCCATCCACTTGAAGGGCTGGGTAGGAACCAGATGTAACTCTGTACCTCCTTGTATCGGGCTGGTTGGCTGGCCAAGATGTGCCTAATTTCGGGATCGTCCTGTTGTTCTTTGAGGAACTTCTCTAAGTTATTGGTGAAAGTTATCTTCTGTAGCTTCTGTATCAGGGTGTTGAGTGGTGGAAGTGCAGGTTCTGGTGGCAGAGTGTCCTCCCACTGGTGCAGTTTGGTTGTCTCGCAGGTATCTTCTGGTGCTCGGGAGAGGGCGTCTGGCAGGAGGTTGTCTCTTCCTGGGCAGTGTTCTATCTCGAATGAGAATTCCTGTAGCAGCAGGATCCACCTTGCGAGTTTGGATATCTTGGCACTTGTAGAATATTACCACTTGAGGGCTTGGTTGTCTGTGCGCAAGATGAACGGTCTGTCCTCTAGAAGGTATCTGTATTTGCGGATGGCCCATACTATGCCAAGGTACTCCTGCTCGTTGGTGTCATATTTGTGTTCGGTTAGGCTGAGCCTGGTGCTGGCAAATCCAATGACTTGTCTTTCCTTCTCTGGGGTTTCTTGGTACACCACAGCCCCTAGCCCGACCTGGCTGGCATCTGTCTGTAAGATGATGGGTGATCTGTGGTCTGGTCTGTGGAGCATCGGTAGGCTGTGGTACTGATGCTTTAATTCCTCGAATGCCGCATCTTCTGTTGCTCCCCACCTCCAGTGTTTTTGTTTGGTTGACAACAGGCGGGTGAGGGGTTCCATGTAAATGGATATGTCCTGGGTGTAGTCTCTCAGCCAGTTACAGAGGCCGAAAAACTGGCGTAACTGCTTCGGGGTTCTCGGCGTTTCGGCCTCCAGGATTTGCTGAACTTTGCGGACTTGAGGTTTGATTTCTGTCGGGAGTGACTACATGTCCCAGGTATTATACTGTTGTTTTGCCAAAGTGGTACTTGTTTAATAGGGCGGTGAGTCCATGGATGCGGAGGCGCTCCAGGACTTTGTGAAGATGCTGCCTGTGTTGCTGCCAGTCTTGGGAGAAGATGATAATATCATCGAGGTAGGCTATGCAAAATCTTCCCAGATAGCCTGCTAGGACAGTGCAGTTCATCTTTTGGTAGGTTGCTGGGGCGTTTTTGAGGCCAAAGGGCATCGCCCTGAATTGAAACTACTCTCCGTCAGGGGTCGTGAAGGCGGTGTATTTTCGGGCTTCTGGTTTCACGGGTACTTGCCAATAACCACTCTGCATATCGATTGTAGAGAAAATCCTGGCCTCACCGAGGCTTCTGAGTATGTTGGTGGCATTGATTGCAGGCGGGGCGACAGGCAGAGTTATTTGGTTGAGAGGCGAGTAGTCCACGCAAAAGCGCGTATCTCCATCCTTCTTTTGTACTAGCACGATGCGAGAGTTATATGGAGAATCTGTCGGCTTGATTATCCGTTGCTGCCTCATGTTGGCGACCTGGTCTCTGATGATTTCCCTCTTCTTTTCTGAGGGGATGCTAGGCTTGCAGTAGATTAGGGTGCTGATGGGCGAGTTGTATGTCGTGGTCACAAACTTGGGTTTGTCGCAGGGGTCCTCCCGTCTGGAAGGCTGTGATGTGTTGGTTTAGCAGCTGGAGGAGTTGGCTCTGGTCGTCCGCAGGTAACTGAGTGTGTATGTCTTCTGGGAGAATGACCTGGGTTGGCATATCTAATGGTGGCGTGTCCCAATGCAGGGTATGCCGGGTCTTGGTTCCCAGATGTAGCTGGCATTGGCCGCAGTCGATAATGCACTGCATATCTTGTAGACAGGGTTGCCCCAGTATTAATTCCTCATCCAGTTCGGGCGTGACCAGGAGAAAGGCATTGGCGGTCCCAGCAGGTGTAGTTAATGGCATCGTGGTCTCGCCATCTATTGGGAGGAAGGTCTGACTTTGGGCCAGCTGAGCAGACTGCGTCGTGGGTGTTACCTCTTGCTGCCTCCTTGGGGGTAGTGACTGCGTCCATGTGAAATTGGCTGTAGTCGCAGTGTCCAGGGTGGCGAGGATTTCTTGATTGTCCACGGTGACCCATATCTGGGGGAGTGGAACAGGGTTTTGGTTGCATGGGGCCTTTAGGCCATAGACCCTTTGTTGTGGGCCGGGCTGGTGAGTCTGTTCCTGTTCCCGGCCATGGAGTTTCCCGCCGGAGGTCCTGGGTTCCTCTCTTGGATCCTTGGGGGTCGGTAGCTGGCTTGCTTGGCTTTGTAGACCTCACAGTCAACATGGAAGTGTCTTGCAAGGAAATACCAGCATTTAGGTAATGTTGGTCCTGGCGGCGGCTTTGATTTCTCAGGGTTGGGCCTCGGGTTCGGAGCTCGTGGCGATGGTTCTGTGTTGTTGGAAGGTCGAGGACTTGGTCTGTCGAGCTCCAGGGCTTTAGTTCCCTCAATTAATTCTTCCAGTGTAGTGGGTCGAGGGTTTCTCAGGAAGGATCTCAGAGTCGGCTGGAGCATCTCGATGAGGATGGAGACGCAGGCTTCCTCTCCTCCCTCTGGGTGTACACGATCGTACATTTGTGCCTTCCTTCGTATAAACATCTCCGCATCTGGGTCCAGGTGGCAACATACTTGCCGTATTTGTCCCACCAGGTAAGTGCGGGTCCCTGCAGCTGGAGGCGAACTCGTTGCACCCAGTGCTTCTGTGGGATGTGGTTTTGACAAAGCTCCTCCTCACACTCTTGCAGGAAGGTGACTGGGTTTTCGTGAGGTTTGCCAGAGAACTGTGGCAACAGGAGGCGCTCTGGGTTGCCTCTCTCAGGTGGCGGTGCTGCTCGGCTGGTTTCTTGTCGGGACTCTGTTGCTGCGAGCTTGCACACACGGCAGCGAAATGAGAGCCCTTGAAAGTCCCGAGGCTCATCTGGCCATCCCAGGCAAGCATAGTAGTATACCAGTGGGCAGGTGATGCACTGGATCTGGTAGTTACCTGCTCCAAGGCACTGTGGTTGGGCACACTGGAGCTGTCTTTGCCTGCAACCGGCACATCGGTACTCCAATCCTTCTGTGTTTTTCGGGGTGTCTTCCCACCCTAGGCAGGTATGATGGTATTCTTGGGCGCAGTGGGAGCAGGCAATGAGGTATGTTCTTCTACGGGTGCAGGTACTAAAGCTAAAGGTGCACGCCGGCGTTGGTACTTTGTTTGTCTCGTCGTCGCTCATCTTGGGGTTTTCTGGGCGCCACAAAGTTTTGTAAAGATGACTTCGAACTTGCATGGGCTTCTCAGGGGTGGCTTGATACACAACTTGAAGAGTCACTGCTCAATTTTCGGCCCCACGTTGAGCGCCACAAGAGAAAAATTTGTCGCACTTTGCTCGTGAGGAAGTCTTTAGTAACCTTCAGGGAGGTATGTGTAATAATGGAGAGCATGACACGTTCACTGAAAGGGCAGTAAGATTGCAAGGTGTCTTGAGTGGAGTGGTTCCCTGCTGAAGGTGCACGTTACAATCCTGGGAGCTTAGTGCGCAAATTCTCATTTTAACTATAGAAGCGGTTTAGGTGTAAAACCACTCCCCTAGAATAATTTCCGCAGAAGGCGGCGTTTCCTCTCTGAAATATCTAATATTAAGAGGTCGTTCTCAGACATGAGTTACCTTATATACACAAATGAAACAAATAAATAAATTGAATGGCGTTATTATTTCACAAAGCACAAGTTCACTTTACACTGACTGTTCAATATCGGTAAATACACTGGTCCATACACTTAATACACTGATTTATACAATTATTATGCTGACCGCGTGGTCTTTTAATCTGAAGCCTCGGAAACTGTCACAGATATATCCACTTCCGGTGGAACTAGAGAAGTGCCTCGTGGCATCAACTCCCCAGGATAGGGTGCGTTCCTTACACTGATCGCGCGGCTAGGAATAGGTGTCTCCTTGAGCAATTTAGTAGGTAATGGAATAGATGGGACAGGCTTTGGCTTCCTTACCAGGCAGCAACCTGTATGCGGGAAAGGTGGTTGGGACTTCGGCTTCCTTACCAGGCAGCAACCCACAGGAAGGTAAATAGGTAATAATAAGGTAGGTTGGTAAAGGTGGGGAGTGGAGGCTTCGGCTTCCTTACCAGGCAGCAACCCACAGGTAGGTATTTGGATCGTTGGGAAGGTTGGGAGAGCAGGCTTCGGCTTCCTTACCAGGCAGCAATCTGCTATGAGGGAGAGGTGGTCGGTTAGGTTTGCTCGGGGAGGAGACCCGAGTCCTAGACTGACTGATTTTGCTAGGCGAACGATCGCCTTATATACCCTAGAGGGTGGCTGAAAGTACCATCAGTGGGTGGTGAAAATGGCCGCCGCTGGAGAGTAGGCCGTCTGCTGGCCAGCAGGCGCGCCACTCCAACACCCACAATTTTCCCACTACTCTGCCAAAAATTACGTTTATTCTTTAAAACTTTCCCGCGGGGCCGTAAAAATGTCCGTGTTGCCAAAAGAATATTAATAAAACAAACACTCAAACTTAATAATATGTTTACAAACAATTATGATATATATTTACTCTTTTCAAAGACTATAAATTGCTGCCTGGCGTTGTTTGCATAGCGTCCATTTGTTTGTTTACTTTGTCATGGCGGGCTTGAATATCACATACAAAAACGGTAAATGCAAACACTTTTAACCTTTAAATATTACGTTTTTATGGCAACACGGCTCATAATAAGGATTTAGGTGATCCCTTGGGCATAAACAAGGTAGGCCTAGCTTTTATGTATTTACAAAATGCGGGGCCGAGCCTAAAATATACACTAGAACCTTTAAGGGGTGCGTCAAGGTCTGTTCAGACCTGTGGTTTGTTTAAATGTGACTGCAAGGAGACAAGGCCATGTTTAAAATATACAGCTGCTGACATGCCAGTGTGAGACAAATATCTGAGTGAGAGTCTAGGTCTAGAAGTATATAAAAAAAAAAACCTTTTTGGAATTCTTAGCATTTTTTTAAATTTACCTTTTTATTATTTTGTCCTTGAAAAACACAATATTAACTTTTTTTGTACTTATAAATTAACCATAAAATAAGTAATTAAACATCAGTAGCATAGACAAACCTTCAAACTCTTTCCACAAAAATTCACAATTACCTACTTGCTTTCTGTCGAATGAGACATCAAGAAACAATACTCTACATTAACCCTATTTTAGATGCGAACAAATAACTATTAACATAGAGAGGATAGTAACAAAAAAACTATTAAAACCGAAATTTGATGTTTTTTACACATAAGTCTAACCTATCATAATTAAAAAAAGGTACTTATTTAATAAAATCACCCAAGCAGATAGCAAACCATATCATAAATTTATTGGTATTTGCTGAAACCTAATCACTGTTCGAGGAATAGCAAATATACATCTCTCATGGGGTGACCACCACGTTACCCAGGAGATCTATACAGTGAAACGTCCACAACAACTACTGCTGGGCCGGCCAGGAATACGATAGAGCACTTGATATCATGACCATTAGAGAAGTAGCAGAAGTAAAAAAAATAGCAGCAGACAGATTTGTTGTTAAATTTCCAAGTGTCTTCCAGGGATTGGAACAACTGCAGCAAGATTATCAAATCATCTTGAAGAAAAATGAGCCATTAGATGACACCTGGAAACCAGTGGCGTATGCATTGAGAAGTCTAACCTACTGTAGACACACGCTACTCTCATACTGAGAAGGAAGCCTTAGCACCCAAATGTGCATGCGAAAAATTTAAAGAATAAATATTAGTCACAAGAATCACCCTAGTGACAGACCACAAGCACTAGGACACACTCTTGTCATTGTTGCCATTATTGGAACTCACTGCAAGTTTACACAGACTGCAGATGCGTCTCATGTGATTCGGCTATTCAATTTCACATGTCGCAGGAAAAATGCTGTGTGTAGTAGACATACTGTCCAGAGCACAGGTAGAAACACTCCAGAGAATACCCAAGAGAGCCTTGAGGATCAATTGTTTATGGAAACAGTACTGTGAGAAACTCCATTTTCAGATGTATGTGTACAAGAGATACAAGGAGCGCAACAAATGGATGAACAATGTTACAGCATGAAGAGAGACATTCTAGTGGGATTCCAGGATAAAAAAAAAACTATATTCGGCCCCTACCGAGGTCAACTGACCCATAAAAATTAATTGCTTATCTGCAGAGCATGAGTCTTCACACCTAAAGGCTTAATAGTTGCAATACTGGGTAACATCTACGATGGACCCATGGGCATTGGGAAATATCGGCACTGGACTAATGAGTCAGTCACACATCTCGGGGGACATTAAATGGTTAGTTGACAACTATCCACAATGTCTGTACCAGCAACAGCAGCGGGCAGAGCCGCTGATCTCCACCCCACTGCCAGGACGACCATGGTGCAGGGTGGGTGTGGATACCATGGAATTGGCAAATGTGGTCCAGGATTATTACTCGCAAAACATTGAAGTAATGTGCTTAGATCACCTGACAGCAGAAGCAGATATTGCACAGTTACAGAACATATTCGCAACACATGGAATCCCAGAAACCGTGCACAGTGATGATTGATTGAGGAACACAGTTCACAGTTGTAGAGTTTCAACATTTCATTAAATAATACACCTTCTTACATGTCACATCCAGCCCAAAGTTCCTCCAGGCAAACGGCAAGGCAGAAAGTGCGGTGGCAACAGCTAAAAAATTCTATCTAAATCACCAGATCATAATCTGGGGCTGCTTGCATACACTCTGCCCCCATGGAATTGGGCTTCTCTCCAGCAGAGTTGCTGTTTGATCGTAATCAATTGTTTCGCATTTAAGAGATGATAATTTGGTTGCATATTTCTAATGATAAACGCAATTATAATGTTAGGCAGTATTTTCAGTAGGTCAAGGTAGTTTCTTATTTAATGCTGCAATAAACACAACAAATCAATAGAAATGCTATCTAAAAATTAGTAGGCCTACAATGAATTTTCTCCTGTCATAATGCAAGTTTCCATACAGCAAGATTCTGCCTTGATTAGTCTACACTTACAAGTTATTTATTCATGTAGTAACAAATTATTGATATACAATCTTGTTTGATTAGACTACACTTGAAAGTTATTCATTCATGCCATAATAAATTATTGATCTACTAACTATTACCATAAAACTAATTGAATGCCCTGCAGTTAATGTTGGCAAATATAAGGTACAGAAAAATTAAGTGGGACAGTATAAATTACTCTCTGTTGGAAGCATGGCCATAGTTAATAGAAAATCATTTGATGATTGATAACACTAGTTGCATTGAGCTGTAACACTCCACAAAAGTACAGTAAACCCTCGACCTAACAACATTGCATGGTGCCAGGTAATTATGTCGTTAGATCGCCAATGTCGTTAGTCCCGAGGTAATTAATTTTGACCCCCCTCTAAAAAATTTTTTTAAAAATAATTTTAGTGTGCGTTTTTTCTTCAAGTTAATGTAGAACAATTACTGACTTAAAAAACACATATTTTTAATTTAAATTATATTTTTGTACAATAAAACGGTGTCTTCCAAATGAAATGGTACCCCATAATCCTCCGTGCACCATGAAATGAGTGGCGTGCTCGTTCGGTCTTGTTGTGTAGGACAGGAGATGGGAGTGGCCGCTGGCCTTGACTTGCCTCCCTCTCAGCTTGCTGTGCACGCATGATTCATCCCTCTTGCCTCGTGCGAAGCGCACAGAACATAGCAGAACAACTCATAATATTTACGTGAAAGTTTACTGCAATGATTTAAAACCTTTCAGTACAGCCATTGAGTTTTTTTTTTTATTGTGCAAGAACTGTTACAGCGTGTCGCCATTATAAGAATTTAAGTGATACCAATAAAAGTTCTTATTAAGGAACTAACATTCTAAAAAAGTCTGTATTCTTTAAAAACTCGAACACCTGTTATGAACGCAAATTCGGAGCCATCCAAAAGGGCTAAAAATGTACTTTTCATGGTGCTGTCATGTATAAAATTACTGAATTACTAGTCGCTAAAAGTCGTAGACCTACTGGAAAAATCATGAAACTAAGCAAAACGCACTAGTTTAATGCTCTTCTGTACTGCGAATAGAGGCGAAGTGGCTCTCGGCGCACTGGCTACAGTCATTCTTATTGCTCCCCTGTCGAGTGAGCATAAAACAAAAACCGTATAAGCCCACATGCTGAACACGGTGACAGGACTGTTATATTTGCGCCATAGGACGTTTTTACGCTGCAGCGATTACACAGCACTGTATGTACATTACTATGCCACGTTGTTAGATAGCTGATGTCGTTAGATAGCTGATGTCGTTAGATCGGGGGTTTACTGTATTGGAGAAATACATATGGATATGTTAATTTTAAAACACATTTCCAAAGAAATAAACAAAATACTTATGCCTAGGCCAACTCACATCAAGAAACAAACATTTCACTTTAATATGATTGCACGTACCCACATGAAAGTAAATAGACCAGAACACAAATATGGTCGTACCTAGCCAATCAGACGTAATAACAATAAAACTACACTAGCCATCTTCATTTCAAAAACCACTTTTCCTCCAATTGTCATAGGTTAGTTCTGCCTTGTTAAAACCTCAATTTCGTCTGACAGTTACATCAACAACACAAAAAAAGTCGAAGCACGAAACCATTACGTTATCAGGGTGTCCACTGATATTCAGTTTTGGAATTCCCTGACTTTTCCCTGTTTTCCAGGTAATATCTGTTAATTTTCCCTGACCTATTATCGGCAAAACTGGTACTTTTTAAGGCCTGCATCTGCCAAATGGCTAGTGTGATCGCTTCAAAGTAACCGGTCACTCCTGTATTTTGCTTGTGAAAATAGTGTAGGAACTTTGGTGAGATTTTTCAAGGATATTTCTTATCTTAATCCTGGTTATTCCCAACTTCTTTCACCCTTATCGGTGCTCAAGACCCAAAATGTTACAAGCTGCCGTAACTTCTTGGCTGAATTGGTATCTTTGATTCCATAATTTTACATCAACACAGGACATTTGAAATAAATAATTTTAATGGAACAACATTAAAAGAATTGGATAAATGCATTTGAATCACAAACTACATTCTAAGCGACTCAATATGTTGAATAAAATAAGAAATACAATTTTTATATCAAAAAAATTTAATCACGTTTCCCAGCAGTGAATGTAATCAGAAGCGCTTACAAACTGATTTACTGTGATAACCTAATTATAATAATTTAATTATTCAGTACTACAAAAATCTTTATTCTGGACTGTTTTGTATCTTTTTCCCTGACCCAAATGAAAATTCCCTGATATTTCCCTGACTTTTCCCTGTAAGATGATATTCCCTGAATTTTCCCTGTTTTCCAGGTTTTCCCTGTCGGTGGACACCCTGGTTATGTAACCAAACAAAGTCTCCCTTTAAATATGTTCGTAAGTAATTTTGGGAAGTTAGTTCTTATTTTCTCTCAAGTGGTAACATAAACCACTAGGTAGACCAATATGTCCAATGACTTACAGCAATATGCAATATGCAAATATTACATTACTACGTGTTCCAGAAGACAGCCTACACTGTAACACAATTTTTCAGTGGTCTGGCATTTGCTTCAGTAGTTTCGCAGAGTGGTTGTGATGGGGAAATCTTAGTTTAAATTATGGTCATAGCTGAATAATCGTAAATAGGGTGTGACCATCCATAAATAATTTATACAGCGTTTACTCACTGCCGCGATTTGTAACGTGATACAACCTCTTTGTGCAGGGTCTGTATATTTTAATTAGGATAGTGGTGACCTACCTTTGAGCAGTCATTCAGGACACTGGTCTACAGTGGAAGAGATTTTGGGTTCTATTCTCTTATAAAATATGCAGCACTTACAACTGATGTAAACGCAAATATTAGAGGCAGTGGTGGACGAAACTGCGACGGGAGAATGCCATTACCCAAAACACAAATATTATACGCAACTTGCCGACAATTTCCGCTTTTATTTTGTGTACACAATTATGTTAAATTTTAAAAGAATTGTGGATGAAGCCCTGACAAATGACAGCTATTATTTATATAAACCTGCCAACTAATTTTTTTTCTTTCCAAAAAGATTAGTGAACACACATTTCTCTTTATGCTAATAAAATTTTTTCGTATCATAACGGACAGTTTCTTTTTTTTTCTTAAGTTGTATTTCAAAAAAAGGAAGAGAATGAAGAATTTAGCTTATATTTTCCCTTTTCAATATCGAAGTTTGAGTAAAAAAAATTCTAATAAGTTAGCAGATTTAATTGCAATCTTTTGTAAGAAAACATGATCATATTCACTTGAATTTATCTGAGACGTTGACCTAGGATACACCAGATTTTGTATAGGAAGAGAAATGGATGAAGAGAACATTTAAACTCAAACTGATAATTTTACAGAATAAGCCTAACTGTAGACATAATTGCTGAACATAATTAACCTATTGTCATAGTCAAGAAATGTATGAGGAGTAAGGTTAGTGATACTGAACTAAATTCTTTTTAACACTTCTCAGACAAGAAATGCTTTCTCAGGATTGTTTTCCTATACAAAGTATATTATTGGTGATAATGGTCTAATTCACAATATTCTTTTTATTTAATGTAAATTTGCTGAAAAAAAAACTAACAGCGTGTAACTGCCGGATTATTGGTAAATAATTCAAAGTAATAATGCATTTATTAAGAAATTAGTACTAGATAAAATGTTCACAAAATTTCAGTAATATTCTCTCTTTTTCTTTCTAACTCTATCTCACACACAGATCTCAAATTTTGCCAGATCATGCGAATGTAGTACTACGTAAACAAATAGACCATGACTTAACACCTGTATGTTCTTTCCCGATATCTGTCACAATACATAAATAACAAACTATTTTATTGAAATCATTATAGTGTAAAAGGTACTGTGATAGAGTCTGCAAATAAACAAATTGTTAAATGTGACGAAAATGTGCCTGTGCAGGACGTAAGCAACATTGACTGAGTACAGTCGAACCCCGTTTCTACGGACACTTACGGTTCCCCAAAATATGTCCGTACGACCGAGTTGTCCATACGAACTAATAGGACCAAATTTCGGCTTGACAGTAAACACCCCCCCCCACTCGCTGCGGCTCGGACATGAACGAGTTTCAGTAAAAGAGATCTCTGAGGCTTCAATCACGTTTTCAAGAGACTTATCCGAAGTGTTCTTACACATATTATCTTAGTACGCCGAAAAATTCCGAGTGAATTAATACTCCATTTGTGTGTAAGCAATAAACCAGTAAATAAAACGACGAAAACAAGAACGCAACGTCGCCATTAACTTTACATGCAGCGGGCAATATTTGCAGTGTTTACTTATGCCACTGGAAAATAAGATGTTTAACAGTGTTTCAGGTTGATAAAGAATAATCCTTTTGATAGGATGCTGCAATATAAGCAAAATAGTACCCAAAATGTACGTGAATAACTTCTAAACGTAAACGATTATTAACAAGGCATGTTGGTTTCTCTTTACGGACAGTAGTTGTATTCACTTCTTTTTTTATATATTAAGTTAATGTTTGTATTGTGCGATCATATATTCTGACTTAAATTATATTTTATTTCTTCAGAAAAGACTACAAAGTAATTTAAAATTGATGAAAACATGTAGCGCAACGTCTCGTAAAAATACCATACAACATATGTATGTTTACAAGTTTCTTTAGAGAAAATAAAGTATTTTATCTAACTTCCTATGATAAAACATAGATTAGTGTAATTTTCTAATGCAATCATGAGCAAAATATTGTCAGTAAAACACGAGCAAGTTAAATTAATGGTAAATGTCTACAAAAATATACGGCCTCGGCGTAGCATGTAGGCCTAACTTCAAAATAGTGTGTATAAACAGCTGAAGATTATGTTTGTCCTATTAAAAATTAAAGAGATGTAACCGATATAGTTTGACGTGTACACTTTCCACTTCGAAACTGTAGTCAAAATCAAAAATTGCAATACATGAAGAAAAGCAAAAATCAAAAACGTACAGGTAGCAAGTAATTCCTGAGGATGAATTTGTTCCATTGTGAATGGCGAGGGGGTAGAAGAGAAGGAAAATGGCGGAGTTACGATTTTTTTTACGCTTGTGACGCCCACCCAGTGGCGACATTGGCTGGCAGCGTAAGCGATGGGCGGGGCATGAGCTATGATGACCAGCACTTGGCGCATCTTGCCACACAGCCGTCGCAAGAGAGAGAGAAAGAGATAGAGCGAGCGAGAGTGAGAGAAGCGGATGCCGCTCTGAGAAACAGCTGGTGGCAGGTCACTGACCCATCTCGTTTCGCGCTCTGCGGCTTACGCGCCTGCAACAGTGTTTCTTAATGAATTTTGGCAGTTTTTTTCTGCAGTTTTCACACTTTTGAGGTTTGAGCTCGTACACCAATATTGCTTACATATTGCGACTTATACTGACGTTTTAATAGATTTCTGTGACTGATTTTCAATTACTAAAATTTTTATTTTTTCAATTATTTTTTTTTTTCACTTTTTGTGAAAATCTGTACATACGAGCAAAGTGTACGTACGAACCGAGTGCCGTACAAGCGGGGTTTTACTGTACTTAGGTGTGTTCAAAGCAAAGTTATACACATTAGTTCGCTCAGTGATTTTTGATCACAGAATTGTAACTATAATTCATACAAAATTAATGATATTTTTAAAGTTAACATGGAACTTAGCCGAAAACGCGCACATGAAAAGGTGGGAGACAGGTACACCAAAATATTTAACGTGTAAACCATTTGTGACAACTACCCCCTATTCAGTGGAAAATGAGGCACTAGTGTCTAAAAGGTCCCTCCCACTCTTGGAACATAGTTACCATTTACTTTGGTATATGGCTTTTTGTACTGCTGATAACATCAGGAAAACCAAAATAAAAATGGAGCTCACACAAACTTGTTACTGTCTGAGGACAGATGGTAACTCCATGGCCTGTGGCATTGATGAGGCGGTGGGGAGGACGGGAGAGCGAATGAGCAAAAACCTGATAATGATAGACGATATCATCTGATCACTGGAAACTCTCCATGCTGGCACTGTGTGCATAAAAAGTGAACAAAGGTACGTCATTGTTTCCGAATGTTTCTCTCTGCCCCACTCCTCGCATATACCAACAAACCTCTAAAACCTAAAACCATACGTCCGGAAAAGCTGGCATTCCTCAGGAGTCAGGATCAACCGAGTGGACAAGAAGGCAAAGAAGAGATACACCCTGGCTGTTAAGCTAGTATACTATATATCCAAGTAGATTATTATGCATTTACATATGCAGAATAAAAAGGACTAAAAATTTAATACTTTTAACTTTTAGTGAGGGAACGTCGGGCATGTCAGCATCTAATAACAATATGCCACTGATGGTTAATTATGTTTATTACTTACCACATTACTGCTGATCTGTAAACCAGATGTTGATGGTTCTGCAAAGAGAAAATCAAACCAATTACTGGAAATCAACCTACGTAATGTTAGTATTTGATATAGTCCATTTCATGTAATAACTCCATTTTTGACAGTTGTGTTCACATTTCTTGTTACAGCTGTTACATGATACATGTAATAAGCAGTGTTTTCCTCTCTCATTAGTGGTGTTTGCAACAACACGCTAATCTGGATAACTGTGCATTACATAAAAATGAAAAGTATTTTTATTTCAAAATTTATACACATTACAGCTGTCAAAAAATGTAAATATTATGTGGAATGACTATACAAGGTATTGTTTATTATTATAGAGTATGTTCAAGAAATAATGTTTTATGTGTTTAGATAATATTCATACAATGAAAATTTAATCACACAAAAAATTAATTAATAATCACTGAACAGATAAATTTGTTATATGCAAAAAATAAAGTAAATGCATTTCAAATATATGCTTAATTAAATGTCAAAATAGCTTTTGAACTACTTAATACAATGAAACAATAGCTATATTAATGGTAGACAGTCACAGACACTACTCAAACATTACATACAGATTTTGACCTAATATTATAAAATTTATTAATTATCTGTCCCTTCAAGTAAACTATACCAAATTCCACATATTCCTTCTCTCATATAGTGTCCAGGAAAATGTAAATGTTCGTTTAGAAAATCCTGTGGATAGCGGGTATGTGCAATTTGTCTCTGATAATGCAGACCATAATGTTAACAATTTTGGACAGGCATGGCACATTTCATGGTATGTGTGGAACCGAATGTCACTCCTCATTCATCCCTCTATGTTGACAGTTCCATCCAAAGAAACCAAAAGTCACAGCAGCATCACTACAGTCTTCAGAACTGTCTCAAGTGGCAGTGTACTGCCATCCCCAAATGTCGGGCTATTCCTCATTAACTGTGCAAGATATCAATGTGTTTGGACTAAAACCAAACAACTTTAATACTGCAGAGATTTTTAAATGTTTTATGGTTATGTGGGGCTTGGTTGAAGAAAAAAAAACATTGACCGGGATGGAGTGGGTTCATGAAGGCAGCACATAGCAGGGAAGAATATGAAAGATCAGCCATAGTTCCACTTCTACTTGTAAAACTTTATCCCAGTAACCCCATTACAATATTCACTTGTTTGTTAAAAACAATTAAGAAAGTGCTAGACAGGGTCAACTAGACAATGGTCGCCTCTGACCAACTACTATTTGCAAAAGCCTGCGAAATGGCTCAATCTGTAAATATCTTACCCACGTAAAGATTTGATAAAAACAAAAATTACCTTCAAGAGGATTGAAATTCTGTGTTGATGGTCCAGGTTCCACCTGCAAAAAGGCACAAACGATATAGAGAACAATGATATTATCAGAATTACAATTTAGTAATATTTGTAATTATTTACAATTTAGTTAAATGACACTGTATTAAGTAATATGTAAAGGATATTCCTTGACAATAACTAAACACGTGAGAGATGATGGAGAGGAACTAATATGGCTTTTAAAAAAACTGAGCTAGGCAATTGTGAGCCATAAAAGGTCTTAACGAACAATATAGGCACAAAATGTTTGAGTGAGGCAGAATTGGAACCTTCTTTGCATGTTAGGTTGAGATCCTGCAATAATGTTCATATGTATTGTGCAAAATCTCTTGTCTGAAAGTATTATATAGGAATGAAGTGAGCAACCTATAATGTTTTTCTTAATTTCTATTTTCATTTTGTTACTATCATTCTGCTGCATTTTAACATAATCTCCACTACATGCATTTGATTTCATGGCCTGTAAAGTGTTCGCATCTTATTATAATTGCTCAGAAAACTGATTTTACATAAATTACTAATTAAATATATACAGTGCTGTTAATTTTATCTTTAATAAATAGACGATTCAGTAATTATCAATACCAGCACATTAATGTTTACAGAAAACCTTTTTCTGTACTCTATTTAATTTATGCATTTCAGTACTCTCCAGAGCATGCACTTCAGTACTCTCCAGAGCTCCCAGAAAAATTTAGCCATTTTGGTGATTATGCTTCAAGCTGAAATAATGGGAAACAAATTTTTTTTGGACCTGCTGTTTTTCAACTGTTTTTGTACCAATATCATATGGCTAGAAAATTAGTCTTACGGAAATTACAGCCCAATGACATTAGCACAAATTGAATGCCTGCCAAAGTGCATCCCAACGTGACGTCACTACCCATGCACAAGTCAGTCCACTAAGTGTATCCAATAGACTGTATTTTCTTATCGCTCTAGGCACTAAAAAGTGGATACAAATATGGGAAATCACAGAAAATCAATGACTCCAAGAAAATGTAAATGATGTATTTTACCACGGTGCACGAATACATCTGAAAATTCAACAGATTATGTGTTCATTTATATGCCAAAGAACGCGGACAGGAGGAAGCATTGATTCAGAGCAATCAGGCGGGAGTACAGCGGTGTCTCAGAAAATTACTGTGTTTACTTTTGTGAAGACCATTTAGATGTATGTATAAATATTAATATACTTGTGTTATTTTATTATAATGTGTTGAAAGTAATATTACACCTGCACCATTAACCTGTATTTTTCTGGTTGTGTTATTGTTAGTCCTATAGTTTCATGATTGTTAGTACAAATCACTAAATGTATATCCCAGAGCACCAAATAATAAAATAAACATCTTTTTTACCATATGGGCATAAGCACTCTTAGCCCTGCAATAAGCTATTTAGCCTACGGTTAATTTCAGATTTTTTTTACTAAATTATTAATGAGGGCCTTAGTGTGCATAATTTTTTGTGTATTTTTTGTTCGGGGCTGATTTCACCGATAACAGTGCATAAATTGGTTTCATTCTTCAGCTTCGCATACCCAACAGCTGAATTTCCATAGCTTTCCTTACTTGATCTGTAAAAAATGTTTTATTTGTAATTAAATCTGATCCAATCAATATTTAAGAAGCAACAAATTATTTATTTATCTTTGAATTATGCATGTCGTAAAAAAACTCAGTGTATCTAGTGTAATGAAGTAATAAATTAATACACACTGTAACGCACCCGCATTGCTACTTCCCATCAAATCTTGTACTCGTGCCCCGCTTGGGCAGCCAAATTGTAACTTCTCGTCATCACATAGTACCTGAGCCCCACTTGGGCCGACAAACTGTAGCACACCAGTCGTCCTAGAACAGTGCATTAGCTCATTGATAACCAAGCCAAAAAGGCAAGGTTAAAAGCTAGAACATATCTCGGGATCTGCAGTCAAGTACTCCGGTATTTACTGGCAGTACTTTTGGAAGTTATGTCACCAAATTTAAAACTTTCATAGAAACTGGCAAATTTAGAGATATTAGTCCCGAAATAATATAATTCACTACAATACAAGACTGCTGGTCAAGGGTCTTGGGTTAAAATCCTGTTTTTATTTCCTTGGGTTTTCCATTTATTTTGGTGCATGTTTTATAGAGCATATGACATAATTGATAAAAAAAAACTATATTCAATGTAAAATTACACTTTTTTTACATGCTGGAGAAAAATTTTGGTTACTTTTTTAACTAGTGATAACCTCTGATTCAATCTGTGAATTTATTTTGCTGATGCACGCTGTAGTTTTCCACTTATTTCTGACTGAGCAGTTGGTATATGGCTTTTTGCACTGCAGATAACATCACGAAAACCTAAAGGAAAAAGGAACTCGCACAAACTTGTTACTGTCTGAGGACAGATGGTAACTCCATTGCTTGTGGCATTGGTGAGCCGGTGGGGAGGACGGAAAGGCGAATGAGCAAAAACCTGATAAGGATAGATGATATCAACTGGTCACTGCAACCTCTCCATGCTGGCGCTGTGTGCATAAAAATTGAACAAAGATAGGTCATTGTTTCCGAATGTTTCTCTCTGCCCCACTCCTCGCATATACCTACAAACCTCTAAAACCTAAAAACATACGTCTGGAAAAGCTGGCATTCCTCAGGAGTCAGGATTGACCGAGAGGACAAGAAGGCAAAGAAGAGATACACCCTGGCTGTTAAGCTAGTATACTATATATCCAAGTAGATTATTATGCATTTACATATGCAGAATAAAAAGGACTAATAATTTCATACTTTTAACTTTTAGTGAGGGAACGTCGGGCATATCAGCATCTAATAACAATATGCCACTGATGGTTAGTTATGTTTATTACTTACCACATTACTGCTGATCTGTAAACCAGATGTTGATGGTTCTGCAAAGAGAAAATCAAACCAATTACTGGAAATCAACCTACGTAATGTTAGTATTCGATATAGTCCATTTAATGTAATAACTCCATTTTTGACAGTTGTGTTCACATTTCTTGTTACAGCTGTTACATGATACATGTAATAAGCAGTGTTTTCCTCTCTCATTAGTGGTGTTTGCAACAATACGCTCATCTGGATAACGGTGCATTACATAAAAATGAAAAGTATTTTTATTTCAAAATTTATACACATTACAGCTGTCAAAAAATGTAAATATTATGTGGAATGACTATACAAGGTATTGTTTATTATTATAGAGTATGTTCAAGAAATAATATTTTATGTGTTTAGATAATATTCATACAATGAAAAAAAATCACACAAAAAATTAATTAATAATCACTGAACAGATAAATTTGTTATATGCAAAAAATAAAGTAAATGCATTTCAAATATATGCTTAATTAAATGTCAAAATAGCTTTTGAACTACTTAATACAATGAAACAATAGCTATATTAATGGTACAGACAGTCACAGACACTACTCAAACATTACATACAGATTTTGTCCTAATATTATAAAATTTATTAATTATCTGTCCCTTCAAGTAAACTATACCAAATTCCACATATTCCTTCTCTCATATAGTGTCCAGGAAAATGTAAATGTTCGTTTAGAAAATCCTATAGCGGGTATGTGCAATTTGTCTCTGATAATGCAGACCATAATGTTAACAATTTTGGACAGGCATGGCACATTTCATGGTATGTGTGGAACCGAATGTCACTCCTCATTCATCCCTCTATGTTGACAGTTCCATCCAAGGAAACCAAAAGGCACAGCAGCATCACTGCAGTCTTCAGAACTGTCTCAAGTGGCAGTGTACTGCCATCCCCAAACGTCGGGCTATTCCTCAATATCTGTGCAAGATATCAATGTGTTTGGACTAAAACCAAACAACTTGAATACTGCAGAGATTTTAAATGTTTTATGGTTATGTGGGGCTTGGTTGAAGAAAAAAAAAACATTGACCGGGATGGAGTGGGTTCATGAAGGCAGCACATAGCAGGGAAGAATATGAAAGATCAGCCATAGTTCCACTTCTACTTGTAAAACTTTATCCCAGTAACCCCATTACAATATTCACTTGTTTGTTAAAAACAATTAAGAAAGTGCTAGACAGGGTCAACTAGACAATGGTCGCCTCTGACCAACTACTATTTGCAAAAGCCTGCGAAATGGCTCAATCTGTAAATATCTTACTCACGTATAGATTTGATAAAAACAAAAATTACCTTCAAGAGGATTGAAATTCTGTGTTGATGGTCCAGGTTCCACCTGCAAAAAGTCACAAACGGTATAGAGAACAATGATATTATCAGAATTACAATTTAGTAATATTTGTAATTATCTACAATTTAGTTAAATGACACTATATTAAGTAATATGTAAAGGATATTCCTTGACAATAACTAAACACATGAGAGATGATGGAGAGGAACTAATATGGCTTTTAAAAAAACTGAGCTAGGCAATTGTGAGCCATAAAAGGTCTTAACGAACAATATAGGCACAAAATGTTTGTGTGAGGCAGAATTGGAACCTTCTTTGCATGTTAGGTTGAGATCCTGCAATAATGTTCATATGTATTGTGCAAAATCTCTTGTCTGAAAGTATTATATAGGAATGAAGTGAGCACCCTATAATGTTTTTCTTAATTTCTATTTTCATTTTGTTACTATCATTCTGCTGCATTTTAACATAATCTCCACTACATGCATTTGATTACATGGCCTGTAAAGTGTTCGCATCTTATTATAATTGCTCAGAAAACTGATTTTACAAAAATTACTAATTAAATATATACAGTGCTGTTAATTTTATCTTTAATAAATAGACGATTCAGTAATTATCAATACCAGCACATTAATGTCTACAGAAAACCTTTATCTGTACTCTATTTAATTTATGCATTTCAGTACTCTCCAGAGCATGCACTTCAGTACTCTCCAGAGCTCCCAGAAAAATTTAGCCATTTTGGTGATTATGCTTCAAGCTGAAATAATGGGAAACAAATTTTTTTTGTACCTGCGGTTTTTCAACCGTTTTTGTACCAATATCATATGGCTAGAAAATTAGTCTTACGGAAGTTACAGCCCAATGACATTAGCACAAATTGAATGCCTGCCAAAATGCATCCCAACGTGACGTCACTACCCATGCACAAGTCAGTCCACTAAGTGTATCCAATAGACTGTATTTTCTTATCGCTCTATGCACTAAAAAATGGATACAAATATGGAAAACACAGAAAATCAATGACTCCAAGAAAATATAAATGATGTATTTTACCACGGTGCACGAATACATCTGAAAATTCAACAGATTATGTGTTCATTCATATGCCAAAGAACGCGGACAGGAGGAGGCATTGGTTCAGAGCAATCAGGCGGGAGTACAGCGGTGTCTCAGAAAATTACTGTGTTTACTTTTGTGAAGACCATTTAGATGTATGTATAAATATTAATTTACTTGTGTTATTTTTATTATAATGTGTTGAAAGTAATATTACACCTGCACCATTAACCTGTATTTTTCTGGTTGTGTTATTGTTAGTCCTATAGTTTCATAATTGTTAGTACAAATCACTAAATGTATATCCCAGAGCACCAAATAATAAAATAAACATCTTTTTTACCATATGGGCATAAGCACTCTTAGCCCTGCAATAAGCTATTTAGCCTACGGTTAATTTCAGATTTTTTTTACTAAATTATTAATGAGGGCCTTAGTGTGCATAATTTTTTGTGTATTTTTTGTTCGGGGCTGATTTCACTGATAACAGTGCATAAATTGGTTTCATTCTTCAGCTTCGCATACCCAACAGCTGAATTTCCATAGCTTTCCTTACTTGATCTGTAAAAAATGTTTTATTTGTAATTAAATCTGATCCAATCAAAATTTAAGAAGCAACAAATTATTTATTTATCTTTGAATTATGCATGTCGTAAAAAAACTCAGTGTATCTAGTGTAATGAAGTAATAAATTAATACACACTGTAATGCACCCGCATTGTTACTTCGCATCAAATCTTGTACTCGTGCCCCGCTTGGGCAGCCAAATTGTAACGTCTCGTCATTACATAGTACCTGAGCCCCACTTGGGCTGACAAGCAGTAGCACACCAGTCGTCCTAGACCAGTGCATTAGCTCATTGATAACCTAGCCAAAAAGGCAAGGTTAAAAGCTGGAACATATCTCGGGATCTGCAGTCAAGTACTCCGGTATTTACTGGCAGTACTTTTGGAAGTTATGTCACCAAATTTAAAACTTTCATAGAAACTGGCAAATTTAGAGATGTTAGTCCCGAAATAATATAATTCACTACAATACAAGACTGCTGGTTTATTAGATTCCAATTTACATCAGCACAAAGTACACTGTTTGTCTTAACACGGTGGATCCGGTTCACAGAAAATTACAAGCAGAAACGCAGCAAGATTATATCAGACGATTAGGCAAAACAAAGTCAGAAAATTTAGAACACTGTGAAAACACACGGCGAAGAATAATGAGTAGCCATCTTGGCTATCAGCACCTAACGGCCTACACGTAAGGTCGGAAAAGAATTTTATAGAGTTCAAAAGATGTCAGAAACAAAAGGTTACAAAATAAAGACCACGGTGCTACCCTTACATGTTAAATTTGCTACTCCCAAACTTCACTTCATGAAAATATTTTTGGCCGCAGTGCCGCTCACGTCCGGTCTGGATCGCGTCACGACTTTGATTAACCTAAAACATGGTCGAGGCAAAACATTCCAGAACGAAGGGCGAAGGGGCGCCACACACCGTGCTCTCATTGGCTGGTTCTCAATGGCTTGACCCTCATCATTCGTTCAACTATCTAGAACCCTCTAGGGCACAACTAGAAACTATGCATTAAAAAACAAGCGGCGCAAAAACTCCCGTAGAAAAAACCAGAACACGAAAAGTAAAACAAAGCTACTGCCTTCTACCAAGGCCAGAATTACCTATGCACGTCGGCATATGCATTTTGTAGATCTGTGTATTAATGTAACGAGTTATTTCCTTTATGGTATGTCATGATTATGTAATGTGAATGTTTTGAGGTGCTTGAGCGGGGTTTTGTAGGGGTTGTCAACTTGTTAATGTACTCTATTATATGAGGAAGTTAATTTTTGTGGACTTGTTCACGAAGGTGTTGGAATGTGTTCATAACACAAATAAAATAAGTCAATGAACTACCTGGTTTGTTCTGTAGTAGTATGACACTCTCAGGTGACAAGCCCGTTAACACGCATCTTTTTTATGTGTATTAAGCACTAAAATACCGTTAAACTGAAGCCCCTGTAGGGGGGAAGGTAACAACTGGTATACAAAAACGAAGTTACATTTATGGTAACCTCAACGTTCAAGTGTTCACGTTACGTGAGACGTTACAACGTTCACGCAATGTTACAAGGGTCTTGGGTTAAAATCCTGTTTTTATTTCCTTGGGTTTTCCATTTATTTTGGTGCATGTTTTATAGAGAATATGACATAATTGATAAAAAAAAACTACATTGAATGTAAAATTACACTTTTTTTTACATGCTGGAGAAAAATTTTGGTTACTTTTTTAACTAGTGATAACCTCTGATTCAATCTGTGAATTTATTTTGCTGATGCACGCTGTAGTTTTCCACTTATTTCTGACTGAGCAGTTGGTATATGGCTTTTTGCACTGCAGATAACATCACGAAAACCTAAAGGAAAAAGGAACTCGCACAAACTTGTTACTGTCTGAGGACAGATGGTAACTCCATGGCTTGTGGCATTGGTGAGCCGGTGGGGAGGACGGAAAGGCGAATGAGCAAAAACCTGATAAGGATAGATGATATCAACTGGTCACTGCAACCTCTCCATGCTGGCGCTGTGTGCATAAAAACTGAACAAAGATAGGTCATTGTTTCCAAATGTTTCTCTCTGCCCCACTCCTCGCATATACCTACAAACCTCTAAAACCTAAAAACATATGTCTGGAAAAGCTGGCATTCCTCAGGAGTCAGGATTGACCGAGAGGACAAGAAGGCAAAGAAGAGATACACCCTGGCTGTTAAGCTAGTATACTATATATCCAAGTAGATTATTATGCATTTACATATGCAGAATAAAAAGGACTAAAAATTTAATACTTTTAACTTTTAGTGAGGGAACGTCGGGCATATCAGCATCTAATAACAATATGCCACTGATGGTTAATTATGTTTATTACTTACCACATTACTGCTGATCTGTAAACCAGATGTTGATGGTTCTGCAAAGAGAAAATCAAACCAATTACTGGAAATCAACCTACGTAATGTATTTGATATAGTCCATTTCATGTAATAACTCCATTTTTGACAGTTGTGTTCACATTTCTTGTTACAGCTGTTACTGTACCATGTAATAAGCAGTGTTTTCTTCTCTCATTAGTAGTGTTTGCAACAACACTCTCAGCTGGATAATGGTGCATTACATAAAAGTTAAAAGTATTTTTATTTCAAAATGTGTACACTAATGTTCATCAGAGCTGTCAAAAAATGGAAATATTATGTGAGAGAGACTATAGAAGGCACTGTTTAATATTATAGAGTATGTTCAAGAAAAAAATTTTTATATGTTTAGTAAATATTCATATAATGTAAAATGAATCACACAAAAAATTAATTAATAACCACTAAACAGACAATTCGTTATTTCCAAAAATTAAGTAAAAGCATTTTGAATATATGCTTAGTTAAATGTCAAAATAGCTTTCGAACTACTTAATACAATGAAACAATAGTTATATTAATGGGACAGACAATCACAGACACTACTCAAATAATAAATACACATTTTTTCCTAACATTATAAAATTTATTAAATATCTGTCCCTTCAAGTAAACTATACCTCATTCCACATATTCCTTCTCTCCTACAGTGTCCAGGAAAATGTTAATGTTTGTTCAGAAAATCCTGTGGATAGCGGGTATGTGCAATTTGTCTCAGATAATGCAGACCACATGGTCAACAATTTTGGGTGGGCATGATGTTTTTCATGCCATGGGTGGAATCGTATGTCACTCCTCATTCATCCCTCTATGTTTGACAGTTCCATCCAAGGAAACCAAAAGGCACAGCAGCATCACTGCAGTCTTCAGAACTGTCTCAAGTGGCAGTGTACTGCCATCCCCAAATGTCGGGCTATTCCTCAATAACTGTGCAAGATGTCAATGCGTTTGGACTAAAACCAAACAACTTGAATACTGCAGAGCTTTTAAATGTTTTATGGTTATGTGTGGCTTGGTTGAAGAAAAAAAAAACATTGACCGGGATGGAGTGGGTTCATGAAGGCAGCACATAGCAGGGAAGAATATGAAAGATCAGCTATAATTCCACATCTACTTGTAAAAATTGATCCCAGTAACCCCATTACAATATTCACTTGTTTGTTAAGAGCAATAAGGAAAGTGCTAGACAGGGTCAACTAAAGATAATAGTCGCCTCTGACCAACCCCTATTTGCAAAAGCTTGCGAAATGGCTCACTCAGCATCTCAAAAAAGGACCCTCACAACTTCGATTGTTCGCTTTGGCGGGTTTCATCTTCTTATGTCATTATTAGGTGCTGTCACTGCCTATCACCAACTTCATGGAACTCAGGGGGGCCCGAACCCTCACAAAGTTGACGGCCAGGGACAGAGCCCACCTGTGTATAAATGCACATGAATTCCAACTGTTAGTAAATCCAGTACTCAAGACCATAATCCCACCATGTACTGAGTTCTATGCATTCTGTTAATGACTAATTTTTTACAGGGTGAAAAACGAAAACTTTGAAAATGTGACATGCCTCTAATATGCAGTGCTGCTAATCTTGGCAGTGTATTATTAGATTCCATTATTATAACCACTCAGCACATACATTTTTCTCTTTCTCTCTTTCGTACCATCTAAGATTATCAATTTAATATAATATTTCCACATTGGGGTTTCTTAATACGATGCAACTAGGCACACAAATAAAACCAAATAATACTCCTTTTTCAGTTTTTGTTTTACAGTACAAGCAGTACTAGTAGTCCTGAGCAAGACTGTATTTCAGATATTGTATTACTGGAGTCATCACGATAAAATATCCATTCACAGTTATATTACCATACAGCACGTCAGTGCATTATGAACAAACTTTGGAGCTCAGTGAAGTGTATTATTTTGTTACCTTATGTTATACTGTGGTTATTCTTTGAGATGCTAATAAATGTGGAGCTGAAACTAAGTGTTCTACACTCATCTAAGGTAAACATTTCCTGGAATACTTTGTGGTGAAAGGACATTACTTATGACTGAAATTGGTCACACTACACCAGTGAATCAAATGTTAGCACATTATGATGCTGTAAAGGCTTTGCAATCGGAGGACAAAATTATGTTACACATTTTGTCCCACAGTCAGTGAAGTAGATTTTTTAAATAAAAGAGAAGGTCAGGTAATTCTGCCAGCATGTGAGGAATGTCGAGGGTCATCCCTGTATTACCAGTTTAGACCATGCCGCTGCTGAGGCAGGCTAATGTGAGAACTGGCAGAAGTAAATAAGTCAAAGGGTGGCAAAAATACTGCAATGGCTATGCATGTGATTTCACCTTAAATTTAACTTGTTTTTAAATTTTTTTAACCTGTAAAGTTATCTATTTAAATTGTTTTCCGCTTGCGCAGGAGCCATTAGGGCGTTTGGGGCTATAGTGAGCTGAACTAATAATTTTTTAGCTGCAAGAAATTGTAGTGCAAACTTTTCAAGAACTTAATGATGTCATCTTGTGTCATAGAAATTATTGGTATGTGGCAATAGTGTTTTCATTACTATCAATTAAAACTGAATAATTTTAGTTACTTCACACCCTGTTTCTTTTGAACTCCAGTAAAAATATCACAGTTTTCTTCAAGTGTCTTATTAACCTACCACAAATGGAATAGACAGTGTAAATTGTCATGCTACTTATAATGTCTACCAACGTAGGGTTAGAGGCAGGGTTACAAGGTTTTTACCTGAGAAAATAGTGTTGTTATATGCAGAAAATTCTAGAAATTATGTTGTTTAAGGCAGGAAATTGAAGCGTAATGGTGTATGGGAAACTGGTAAGGTTCAACAGAAAAATGTTTTATGAAGGAAAATGTTTTCTAAACTGGAATAAAGCATTTATGTTCAATAGTTTATAAGGTCAAATCTGTAAATATCTTACGAACATATAGATTTGATAAAAACAGAAGTTACCTTCAAGAGGATTCAAATTCTGTGTTGATGGCCCAGCTTTTACCTGCAAAAAGTCACAAACGGTATAGAGAACAATGATATTATCAGAATTACAATTTAGTAATATTTGTAATTATCTACAATTTAGTTAAATGACACTATATTAAGTAATATGTAAAGGATATTCCTTGACAATAACTAAACACATGAGAGATGATGGAGAGGAACTAATATGGCTTTTAAAAAAACTGAGCTAGGCAATTGTGAGCCATAAAAGGTCTTAACGAACAATATAGGCACAAAATGTTTGAGTGAGGCAGAATTGGAACCTTCTTTGCATGTTATGTTGAGATCCTGCCAGAATGTTCATAAGTATTGTGTAAAATCTCTTGTCTGAAAGTATTATATAGGAATAAAGTGAGCAAGCACCCTATATTGTTTTTCTTAATTTCTATTTTCATTTTGTTTCTATCATTCTGCTGCATTTTAACATAATCTCCACTACATGCATTTGATTACATGGCCTGTAAAGTGTTCGCATCTTATTTTAATTGCTCAGAAAACTGATCTTACAAAAATTACTAATTAAATATATACATTGATGTTAATTGTTTTTCTATAATAAATAGAAACTATCAATACCAGCAAATTAATGTATACAGAAAAAAAAATGTTTCTGTACTCTATTTAATTTATGCACTTCAGTACTCTTCAGAGCTCCCAAAAAAATGTAGCCATTTTGGTGATTATGCTCCAAGCTGAAATAATGGGAAACTTTTTTTTGTACTTGCTGTTTTTCAACCGTTTTTGTACTAATATCATACGGCTAGAAAATTAGTCTTATGGAAGTTACAGCCTAATGAAACTAGCGACGGCCGTGCTTGGTTTCACCGGACACTAAGTGCTTTGCTAGTGGAAAAGGCCAAGATATCCTCACACAAAATAACTTGCTTACAAAGGAAATTTGAGAGGCAGGAATTAGAAAATGCTAAACATTCCACGTATGCTTCAAGTAGTGCTACTGAATGTGTTTTGTTTAGTATTTTTACATTTTAAGACTTACGCTTAATGACTTGTCTTATGACTGATTCTTGGTAACTTTTGGATATTCAACCTTTTTGCACTTGTTCTGTGATAATGACACTGAAAATATTTTGTGTTTGTAGTTCATATGCTGAAACGAACGTAAGACTAAGGTAGACTATGAACATATCTAGATTTAAAGTGACATTTATCAAAAAAGTCATGGAAAGATAACGATATTCACACACATTGTAGACATGCTGATGTTCGGGTAAACCATTTCATGTAACATTTGAAATTTGTTGGTACTACTGAAAACTACTAATAATTGACTTGTACTACCATAAAATTGTAAATTTCTTGCCATACATCCAGATGCTACAGCAAGACAAGTTTGCACACTTATTGCAGTGCATCTATGAGCTGCCATTATTCTCTAAAACCCTTTAATAAAAAAACTGTTGCTAGTCTACATTAAACATATAACACATTAAAATCTTAACACATCTAATCAAATCTAACAGATAGCAGAAACAAAATAACATTTTAACTTGTCTAGAAAGAGAAGTAACACTTGGATAACAAATTACTTTATATTTAGCAATGTCTGAAGTGTTTGATCATTGAGACTGGCATAGTGCCTTTGTCATAACACCATTAATGTTATTTTCAATGTTTACACAGTTGATTACGATTCTTTTACTATCAACTAGATGTTTCATGTGTTCTATATGGCGTGAACACCTACTGTTATCTATGGCGCTGTGATTGTCTGTCAAAAGGACTGGTGGTATTGATTCAGGCTGAAGGCAATTGAGTTCACCTTGACGGTAGATCAAGTCCCTTGCTGCTGTAGCATGCGCAAACTATACCACCTCTGCCTTCGATAATACCATTTCCTTGCTTTTGGGATAACCACAATAAAGTGATGTCTTCATAAAGAATAGCCCTACCACTCACATTTATGTTCAAGCTTATCCCCTGCCCAGTTGGAATTGCTGTAGCAATATGACTTTACACTGTCACAGGGGCGGAAGATAAAAGACTCAAATCCTCAGTTTGTTGCAGGTATCTCAGAATTCTTTTCCCAGCTTTCCACACCTTTTCAGTAGGTTTATTTAGAAATATATTGAGGTAGCTCACTGAGTAAGTTATATCAGGCCTACTGACAGTTGTGGTTGAGGGGCCAGACCTCTCACCCCTCACCTAGGCGATCCGAGTTTGATTCCCGACAGGGTCTGTTCCCAGATTTTCGCATTTGGGAATCGTGCCGGATGATGATGCAGGTTTTCTTGGGGATCCCCATACTTCTGCCCATTAGTTCCACTGCTGCCCCATACTCATATCACCCCTCACCAGCGCTAAAGACCTCGATGTTAAGTGCTGACCAAAATCTCTTTGCCTACTGACAGTTGAAACATACATTAGCAAGCCAACAAGTTGATGAAACATAAACTTTTCGTTGATGGACACCTCTGTATCGTCATGAAAGTCACTAATAATAGTGGTGTTTGCTTTGTTGCACATCATATTGAATTTGGCATCCATTTTGTTACTGAAACCGTTTCGTGAAAACTTTACTGTGTTTCCCTAGTTTACAATCATTGTTCCCAGAATATTTCTTAGAATAAATACCCAGATATTAAGCTCTGAACTCACTCTTTAGGAGACTTATCAAATGTTCTACTTCTTTTTTTTCTCTCCTGTTAGACTTTCCATATTGAGTACTTTACCGCCTTTGTTAATTAGTCATCATCCAGGTATCCATTTAGGATGGCTGAAAAAATGTCAAGTTGTTTGACATTCTAGTTTCTGATCCAGTATCTGATACCAGAAGTCGTATGGTTAGTAGTTGCGCCACCGATGCATACATTTTGTCACAGTCTCCTTTAGCAACCGATCTTGCTGTCATTAGCCATTCTATTTTGTCTTAAAAATCCAGCTTGTTTCAGTCATCTTTCTTTTTCTGGAGGTAGTTCTGTGGAAGTTCATGTTTCATATTATCTAGGGCTTATATTTAAGCTTCTATGGCTTGTTCCCATCTATCACACATTTCATGATTTCCTCATAGTCTTGTGGTTCTACAGTTCATAGGCAGCATGCCATAGACAATTCATATTCTTATAGATTGGGAGGCCTCTTCACTGTCCTTTTTGATATTCCTTTTCTGTTCTTGTTTCGTTCAGTGTCGTCGCAGTCAATGAAATCATCGCTTTCTTCACTGAGTTGCTCTAATGGTTCATTTTCAGTTCCTTTTTTTTATTTTTCTTATCTTTTCTTGTTTCTGTGTTCACTTCTTTTAAGGTTGATCTTTCTTCTTCATTGATGATGATCCTATTTAGATATCTTACTATGCCATGGTCAACTACTATTTCCGACTTGTCGAAGGCTGCATCTCTTCAAATGACAGTTTTAACTTCTTTAGGAGCCCCAGGACGATATCCACCACCTGAATATCCCACTATAATAGTAGATTTTGCACAACGTTCCAGCTTGTTTTTTCTTGGCAGTTTAAGCATATAAGCCAGTGAACTAAATACCTGTAGTTTAGTAATTTTCACCATACCAAACTGAGGCTGACGTCCTGTCATGCAGGGCATTTATAGGTAATCTATTAAGCTTGTAGGGATATGCACTGACAGCTACTCCTCAAAGGAAGTAGGGGAGGTCTGTCTCCACAAATTTTGTTCTCACCTTCTAGTCCTCTCTACTTTGGAGTTTTGCAGAGGTGTGTGTGGGGTCGTGTACTCAATAAGAATTCCCTTCTCCGCACTGAATTTTTTAGTGTATTTGAACTGAACTCACCACAGTTGTCTAGGCTAATCCTGCTTTTCACGCAATACTGAGTCTTAACCATCTTTATGTAGTTCATTAAACTTTGTTGTGCTTCACTTTTCACTGTGGGCAAATAAACATTACTGAAATAAGTAAAATAATTGACAGGCAATTGAAAATATTGCTCGCCTTCTTTTGTTGGTGTCTTCACACGTCCACTTATATCTGAGTGTATAAGTTTGCGATGGAGATAATGAACTTGGCATTTTCTGCTAAAGGTAGTAATAATCTTGCTTTTTCATTGTATGGTAGATTGAGTATTATTAGGCAGGCCCGATCTATTTAGATGACCAAGTCTTCTGTGCTAGAGTCTGTCTATGTTGCTGTCTGCTTCTAATTCTCTACTTGGAAATGTTTCCTGCCACTTGATTTAACTTCAATAATAAAATGTTAAAATGTTCTTTTTCACTATCCATACACACATTCTGATCTTTAATCATTACGTATTTATTTTTATTTTATTTCCATGTCCGAAGCAGATAAATTTTACTAGTAAGTAGCCACAATTATGGCTTTATTGTTTACAACCAGAAGATAATTCTTTTGAACATCTGTCTTCCATTAAAGGATAGATCAGCAGATATTCTGACTTTTGCAACATGTCACAGTCTCAAGAGCTCATTGTTGTTGACAAGCATATTCCATTTCTAGAGGTTGTTCTTACAGCGTGAAACTCCCATTCACAATCTGTTCAGTGATTTCCAAGTTCCATATGGTAAGTTATGAACAGATACCATTTTTTTTCTTGCATTTTCACACTGGCAATTTCTTGTGCACATTCTAGGGAATCTACTCATCTGTAAATGCTGTTTCTAGACTTAAGCCTCTGTTGGGCTCATTCATGTCCGAAAAGTGGATGCCTTATATCTGTTTCTTGTTTTTTCTTCTCAGATCATGCAGCTATCATTCTTTGAATATGAGGTAGAGTAATTCCAATAAGATGGTAAACTGGTGTTAGTCTATGACAGACTGACACAATTTTGGAAATCTCATTCAGAGCTACATCCACCTCTTTGGAATGTGAAGAGGAAAGACAAAATGGTGCTGCATATTTAGCAGCTGAGAAGCTCAGTCCAAGTGCTGAAGTTCTAAGAGTGATGAGATGAGCACACCATGTTCTTCCTGTGAGCCATCTTAGTATGTAATTATATGAAGATACTTTACTTTTACAATTCAGACAATGTTGCTTAGAGGTCATAGTTAAATAGAGAGTGACATCAATGTATTACAGCGTAAAATAATAGAGTGTTTTGTTTCATTTTGTCACTTAATATTCAGTGTCCTCCTGGCTTCTTTATTCCACAGAAGAAAAGAACAAACCTGTGCTTTTCGTAGGTTTGGCTTCAAATTACTTATATGACAGTATGCATCAAGTTCTTCATAAGCCAAGAACAGAGAGTTTTCTGCTCTTCAAAGTTACGACCTCGTGTGGCTACTGCAGTATTATCGGCATATATGAATCTCCAGTTACCTTCTGTTCTGGGCTGATCATTGGTGTATACAGCAGCATAATTGCTAAGACTCTACCTTGTGAAAGTCCGTTCTTCTAGAGACATCAACTGCAGAACCCTTAGCTTCGACTAGTGGGAGCTCATGAAAGGTACAGTCAGCTACAATGAGGGGTGTGAACACAGCTCGACTAAAACACTGAAAAAGATGACACCAACGTGATTGACTGAGGTGAGCTACAGCCATGCCACATGCTTCAGCACCAACCATAGCCTTTTCAAAGCTGGTTGTAGGGAGCTTCATAAGAACTACAACCTCGGCTCAGCCACTTTCCCATCAGGGATGGGTGTCCACATAATTTTTTATTGCCAGCAGCAGGTTTCTCCAGCGTTGAAGCTGGTTTACTGCTGTTTCCCACATCGTGATGCAAAAAGGCTCTAAGGGAATAAACCACTAGCCCTTGCAGTCTCTCCCTAGTACTTGATGCACCACAGGTAACAGCATTATTTCCTACTCTTAACCGAGCAAGACGGAAACTGCACAGCCACTAATTTTACATTATAACAATTAGTGTATAGCCGAGTAGGATGGCATGCAGTATATTCTATCCCCTAGCTGATCCCAATTATCAAGAGGTCCTGCCAAGCCAGCTGGCAGGTCAGGGATCACCATATACTGACAGAAGGGGTAGAGAGAACAGAAAAAAAAACTCTTATCAGATGTACTCATGTTCTCAGACCCTGTGTGTCTTTGCCTGAAGATGGGAACATATTCCAGTTCCTGGATCGTCGCTTTACTGTTCTCGTATGGAAAACGACCGTGATTAGTTCTCATCGTTGTATTTTTGTGGTTCATAATTTTTTTCTGTATTTCCTTTCGTTTTTCTGTTAATGTATAAACTCATGTGTAGGCCAGACAGCATCAAGGTTATAAAGATTAATCAAGTCATTCAAGGTAAGAGAGTTGGCTTTACGTCTCATTGATAGTGAGGTCATTAAAGATGGACAAGTTGTTCAAAAAAACTTTCATGCCAAGAGCTTAAGCCAAGTTGGAAAATATTTAAAAAGATAATAAAATTTTTATCATCAGGCAAAAAATTATTTCTTGGCTTAAAAATTCACATACATCGTGAGACTTCAGCAGGATACGATGTGTACCCCAGCTTTAACAATTAAATACTAGTAATCACTTACTGCACAATCTTGCTAAGTGGACAGGTCATGAAAGCCATATTAGCGTCAGGCAGAAGAAATTATTTAACTACATATTGTTGTCTTATAACCATGTTACTACATTGCTGTCAAAATATCATAATGGTTAACTAGGTTTATTACGTACCAAATCACTGCTGGTAGTCTCATCTGTCGTTTGTTCTGAAAAATAAAAATGAAACCAATTTCTGCACGTAAACCTGCATAATATTAATACCATAAAACGAGATGAATAGGATCACCGTGGGGTAAATAGGATCAATCTTTGAAACAAATTTCTAGCTTACAACTTTTCTTTTTTAAAGTTACATTGCAGTAAAACTACTTGTAAACAGTATTAATTTGCCTATCAGTACAGAAAAATTTTCTAAAGCAGATTTTTTTTGCTAATAATTGTGTTTCAAATCTTTTGACCCTATTCGCCCAGTTTTACGGTATTTAATAGAAGGAATTGTCTATTATTATAGAATACATTCTGAAAAGTCTTATTATATATGTGCTATAAATATTCATAATTTGAAAAATTAATTACACAAATAAAATTAACTAAAAACCTTTAAGCAAACAATTCATTGATAGTAAAATACTTCGTCGGTGTTATATAAAAAGGACGAATCCACCAAAATATCATTTTTCAGGAGAGCAATTTTAAACTTTTAACAGCACATATTAATTACCAAATATTTATACAAAATTATGAAAAAAATTACGTTAATAATTTAGACTATTGGGTAAGTCTTCAATGAATTCAAATGCAATTATCTCATTTTGTTAAAGTTTTATAACAATTTTTAACAAACAGTAACAACATATTCACTCTTTTTACGCAACAAAACATTTTCCCTGGTTGAACATGTTATGTGAAAAGGGCAAATAAACTAAAACACAATTTTTAGGAGATCTCTTTAAATTCAATGTCTCATGGAAAACACACATTGCGTATAAGAAATGTAAAAAATAAAGAAAAACATTTTAATAATTAAGTCTACTATGAACCAAGATGTAAAAAATCTCAATACAGCTACATTGTCCGTGGTTGAATGTCATTATTTACAAGACAATAATTAATAGACAGAAATTGAACAATGCACTGTAACACATAAATGCTAGCTATAAGCAAAATTCTTATACACAAACAAAATGTAATACAGAAGTACAGTGCTGTTTTTTGCAAAGTGAATACATTGTGCAATTTGAAAAGTACCACTAAACATGAATCTTATTTAGAGTCTTTAAAGATTATTATTTTAATATTGTTATTTTATTCTTTGCACTTGTATTTGTTTGGCATTCAGTTTTATTTCTTCTCGTGTGTGTTTTAGTGGGGAAGTTCTTCATAATATCTATGATGGTAAGAAGGAATAACTTTGGTCTTGCAAAGGTCTATCAAGAAGTCATTGTATTTGGGTAGGGAAATGTGCAGTCAATTTGTGTAGGCTTTTGGAAGGTTGTCCATACTGAGCTGTTGAGGTCAGCCAGCATTGTGCAATATTTTGATTTCTTGGAACTCTTTCAGTGTCGTATTCATACTTGAAGAACATTGAGCAAGGGTTCTGATTCTTGTACCTAAACCATTTTATCTTCCGTCGCTGAACTAAATCCCCTGTCACAGTACAGTATCTTTGTGTCTGCTTGTTTCCAGCAGCAATAGCGGAAATAGGCTTACACTAGCTAGCATGTAAAGTTAACAAAACAATTACTACACAGCTGTAACCACATTCACTACTTTCACAAATAACACTGCTACCAACGCTACAATAAAAAATTTCCTGGCTTCTAACATATTTTTAACATTGCTACCACTTGAATTTCAGCATAGCCCAATTTAAACATGTTATTAAAAATATTGCATACCAAAGAAAGTATTAAATTTACTATAAACATAGCCCTAATGTTAAAAGAAGACGTAGCTATGTCCAAACTTTTCACTTGGCGGTTCGCCTTTTTTACACAATACATTTCCAACAAATTCAGTAAAATTGGTACGAAAGTAGGGCGAATGAGCATATTCGCCCTTTTTACGCAATTACTGTCCAACAAATTTAGTAAAAGTGGTATGTAAGTAGGGTGAATGAGCATATTCGCCTTTTTAACATATTGAAATCATATTTGC
This sequence comes from Medauroidea extradentata, assembly GCA_003012365.1. Taxonomy (NCBI): domain Eukaryota; kingdom Metazoa; phylum Arthropoda; class Insecta; order Phasmatodea; family Phasmatidae; genus Medauroidea; species Medauroidea extradentata. Next base: position 63,342 of record PNEQ01019770.1, read on the forward strand.
CTTTTGGGCATGGGCTTATTCTGTGGTATCTAGTGAAGAAACATATTCGCCACTTTTACATAACGTACTTCTTGTTAACTGCAAGTTAAAACGACAAAAATCTAAAAATCACCAATTTGGTGGATTCACACTTTTTACATAACACCGACACTATGTAAAAGTGTTTGAAACATATTGTTAACAAAATGTCAAAATAATTATAACACAAAATTTGTTTACTAACAATTATTTTAAAAAAATTGATGAAACAGAGGAGATAATTCTATGACACATAAAGGACAGTGGACTTTTTAAGGCTTCCATTACTTTTCAGAAATGTGATGGATGTAAGATTATGTCAGAAGACTTAAAATAATATTTAGCAATGGGGTGCAGTTTTACTGTAGTTGCCTATATTGTAAAACCTTGATCAATTGTAGTATTTTACTGTCAGAAACATAAAAGAACATAAAGGAACAATTTTTTTATTTTCGGAAAATATATATTTTTTAAAATAATTATAATTTTTTTTGTTATTGTATTGATATGGCATATTATTAAGAAAAGTGAGTTTCAAACTTTCATATAATATATTTTCCTGCAAATAATTCACAATTGTAAAAAACTTAATTCAGGAGAGGAAGATATAATGTCACATTTAATTGTGACGGGTCTCGTCTCTACGTCTGTTGCCTATTTGTTCACTCTCTCTCTCTCTCTCTCTCTCTCTCTCTATATATATATATATATATATATATATATATATATATGCCTATTTGTTCTATATATATATATCCTGTTTGCGGCGGTAAAATGTGACGGGGCCCCTTCTACGTCTCCGATGTAGTTGTTGATTCCGGGAATGTAACCCTCCTCCGTTGCTATTGCAAGTAGTTAGGCAGAAAGATGGCAAAACACAGCGAGCTGATATAGAGGCGGTGCCTATTATATTGATGCCCGGATAGCAGTGAGGTTAGTCCGAAACGGATAAAAAAAAAATAAGAAAAAATTTATATCGGCATTTTTTTTATTTAACCTTTCTTTTGATGCACTTGAACGGACAATGGCATTCATAAAGCGAGTGCTCGCCCAGAGTTAGTTGAGGTAACTTTTCTATCTATGTATTAGGCATTACCGCCTGCCCTCTGTGTGAGTAGTAGTACTTGGCCCGGCACTTTGTCTACCTTAATCACCGGCTATATGGTTATGAATATCTACTGGTTGTTTACTACTAAATTAAAAGGCAGCATGCCAACAAAGAAAAAAAAATAAAGCTAATTTCGACTAACGAATCCGCACTCTAGGCTTCACAGCCCTTCTGCCCCGTCTAACACGTCCTCCTCCTGCCGCCACATCGCCCCAACTAAACACTCAGCCGGCCATCTCCCGGCGACCGTCCCCTAGCTCCGATGGATCACAACTACTTTCCTGGGCGGACACTCGGACTTACTCGGCCGAGCGGCGGAGGGATACATCAGTATCCAACTTGCCTAAAAAGCTGGTCAATTGACGTTTATAACCTAAAAATTGTACGTAACATAGATACTGATAAATTTACAAAGCATTTTATTTCATAATACCAGATAAATATTTATTAGTTTATTAATTGGGGGATGTGCAGCATCATCAATCTGTCCCGGATCACCACCTTCACGGAGTTTTGCGCCCGACACTACCACCCACGTCGATCGAGGAACGCCCGGCAGAGCTCATCACATTCCAGCACGTCCCTGTATGTGCCTCCAAGCGAGTGAACTCTGACCTGCCTGCCAGATAAATCCGTCCAAAGCACAGGCTAGCTCAGAGCTTATTTGAAATTTAAAAAACCAGCACTTCTCTGTACATGCTTCCAAGCAAGAGAACTATGACTAGCCTGCTACATAAATCCCATTCCAGGAGAAGCAAGCTAAGGGGCTACTTGAAATTTTAAAAATCCAAACAAGGCAAAATATCAGAAAAGTTTACTTAGAAAAGTTGCTTGAAATTAAATTAGCTTTAAAATGAGTCCAAACATGACATAAATCTGATAAAATTGACATGTAAAATTAAATACTTTTCTCTTGCTTTAAAATTAAAATTAAAATATTTATGTAAATTTCTCTATTCGCATCCCCAATTAATATGTTGGATCCCGCCGTATACATCCTTATACCTAGTTAAGTTGGCCTACTTAATTTGTTATAAACAACAAAGAAAAAAAAACACTAATTAAGACAAAAAAAATTGAAATTACTGTATGAAAAGAGGCCAAGTAAGTGCTACGTGCCAGTGCACGTCACAACCCCCCACTTAACACGCAATGGCTTTTCCCGAGGGACAAACCATAAGTGTTAAGTACACTCTCAGTACAACAGCTCATCACAATTATGGTTCTATATGCATACCAATGTTTTACATAAGTTACATTACAATGTTTCATTATTGCAATGATTACTTGAGTTACATAAACTATACTACACCAATGAATACACATGGGCACTTGGGCAAATCACTCTTACTAGCATGCTCCACAATATTACAAACTTGCTGTTTTCATACCCTCTAAAACACCACCACACTTAAAAATTTATCCAAATACAGTATACATAATTATTTTCCTTTACTCCACTACTGAGCATGAAACATTTATTTAGCACCATAGTATATAATATAATATATAATGTAAACAATAAATAAAATCAATTGAAAAATATATTTATTTTTAAATTTATGCATTGACTTGTGGCAGCACACTGTTGTTGAACCCTTAATTTACACGTAACATTTTTTTCAAGTTGCAAACCATTACTTTTCTTAATACAGTGAACCCTCGATAACTCGGACCTCGATGTCCCGGACTTCGGATAACTCGGACAGAATTTTTAAAAAAAGGTTAATAATTTTCATTAATTATTTTTGGTTAAAAGACATAAAAAATAATTTCTGCTGGATTTAAATTCATCCCATTATATTTTAGAACAATATTAAACTTTATAACGAAGTCGTCCATCACTACTTAGCCTTTAATAATCCGACAGTAAATATCTGGCAAGTTCCGTGTGGTAAAATGTTGCTAGCGAGGTGCGCGACGCGTGAGTAAAGATGCAACGCAGCAGGCCGACCTCTCACTTCTTTATCTTTCCTCCCTCTTCGCCCGGCGAGCCAGGCACGCACGTGTGTCGTAAACAAACATTTCAGTGTGGTGCTTGTGAAATGACGGTAACTGCGGGTTATAATGACACATAAATGGAAAATTATTTTGTTCTGGTATGTACAATGAATTCAGAGTTGCAAAACAAATTGTCCCGGTCATTAAAAAGAAAAATTAAAAATCATTGCTTTGCATTGCGTTTGTAGAAAAATTGGTGAGAAGGTTTTACGCCCCTTTAACAACGATGTTTTCAAGAGCCGATGTGGGTGGTGAAAGAACAACACAACATCCACGCCCAAGCCGGACACGATGAGTCACGCTCGCTGGTTGATGATGCTCTGTTGATAACATAACGGCGTCTGGAGAGTTGTAACGTTTTAAGCGTGAATCGGATTAGTTTATAAACTACTTCACGGGAAATAATAGCGTACATGTAATGGACCGTAAAATGTAAACATCTTATGCGGGATAATTTTAAACGATTTTCATTGAGTGACGCACGTGAATGGATTAACAAGATTTTGTAATCTTAATTTTTCCTTGTTTACTATACACCGAGTAAATTTTTTTCTTTATTTTAGAAGAAATGGTCACGTTATGAACGAGTAAATATAGACAAAATGTACATTTGTTATATTCTACACCAAAAACATTTTAGAAGGTAATTTTTTGAAAACCCCTTATAATGGCTGCACCCCATTTTTCGGGCCTAAAATTTGGTCAAAAATATGCGGCGATTACGCGAGTAAATACGGTAACTCTGTAGAACATTACTAATTTTTTTTTTTTGCTTTATAATATGATAATTTTGTAAGAATAAATTTTAAAATTAGTAGTGTTAAAATGTGTTCACATAATGTTCAGTGACCCAGAAGAATTGTTAATTACAGTACCGTTTTTATTCATGTATACGAGGAAAATTATTTTTCAACCTTTGTAACTTTGTAGGAGGGTAGAGTAACTATCAGGCTAGCAGTTGGCTGCTGCCCTTACGCTGTGACATACGGACGTAAGGTATTTTTCAATGTAAACATCTTGTGTGAGATGCGTGTGGTCACGTGTTGCGTTTGTATTGCACGAGACTGTACTGGTTGACCTTGACTACTTCCGCTCGCAACCTTCCTAGCTTATCTCCAACGATCATTTCTTATCTCTCTCACACGTGCACGCACATTGGCTGTCGCCAGCCAGACGAAAACACGTTACGTTAATTTTCCCACAGCATGGTGGACCGTCCCGTAAATTGATACGATAGTTACATTCAAAACAGTATTTATTGCAGCCGCTTTTGCTTGTAGAAATAATAGCGTACTAATTTCTTCGTGTTTCTTGTGATTAATGACTGATTACCCAATCTCCCCGGACACCCCTCAATAACACGGAAAAATCGTAACTCGGACAGCTTCTCCCCCCTTTTAGTCCGAGTTATCGAGGGTTCACTGTACTAATAAATCACATCTTGTACACTTGATTGGCTTTGTAAGGTTTAGTTGATTACAGGAAGTCTGAACCATCAACTTATCACTCCCCAAAAATATGGTACACTCCTTTGGAACAACGACGAGAATGACCTAAACACTGGGTACACCCCATTGGACCAACGACGAAGGTGCCCAAAAATCAACAATTACATCACCACACTATAAACAACTTCTTCACGTAACCCTTCACTGCATAATACCCTTCCTCTTACAGCACTTCCCTTTAACATCAAGTTAACAGCTATCAACGGCCACGAGGTGGTAAACAAAAAAAAAAAAAAAAAAATACAAACAGACCAAGCTTTTACAACAAACATTTTTCCTTTGCCAAACCAAAACACATCAAATAAACCCTTGGGTGTCCTAGCATGTTGCTACAAGTCGAGCAATATAAACTGAAAAGTTGCCGCAAATTCACTAATGTGTTATGTCACTCATTGTTATTTACTTTTCATGATTCTACATGATAAGACTTCTATAATTCAATCCATGTTCACAATATTCAACAAATTTATAAATAAACAAGTTACAACACTATCATGCTCAGTCACGATCACTTTAAATGGAATTTAGTTCACTTAAAACCTTAATATTAATTCAACTTATAATAAACAAATTCATCATTATTGTAATTTACTACAGAACTCCAAACAGCAATTCACAAAAAACAAGAGTAGAAAAGTACTTAGTAAATAAGCTTGTGTATCAAAGACAAGTGTGGTATTTTCTTGGTGTTGTTTTCAAGGTTCAAAACAATATACAGTAGTGAAAGCAAAATGTTACAATACAATGCTATTCCATCTCTGTTGTCACCTCAACTCTACAATGGTTACATCTCACTTGTACGTATGTACGTATATTCATTCTTCACTAAACATTTGTTGTACCCAATACATTTCACAAAAAAAATAGAAAATTTACGCTGTAATTTTACTACGTCTAGGCATACTTTATGGCACCAACACAACACTAAAAAAAAAATTATACCATTTTAAGAGCAATCAAAGCCAGTTTAGCATACACTTTTAAAAAGGTCATTTACTACAGGTACTCAAGGTACACATTTCATAACAAATTCAACTGATACCATTAATACTTCAACTACTTATTATGATCAACCCTGAGAAGAACACTAATAATACCAAATGACTTTACCACTAATACCGTTGTTTTACTTGCTCAAATTAACCATATTCACCATCACAAATTTCCAAAAAAATAAAATAAAATAAATTGAAGATACAATTGATTTGTAGCAGCACCCAAATTTTCACTTCACATTATCACCTTAATTACACTTGTAAGCATTAAGTTTTTTTTAACAAACTTCCAAAACAAAGCATATAATTACCTATTACTCATTAAATTTCAATAGTACTGGGAGGCTGCACCATAACCTCTTACCACTAAAAACACCATTACTACTTCACAAATTCACACAGCAACATATACTCTATAATTACTTAAGGCGTACCTATTTGCACCACGACGAGGCACCCTTCCAACAATTAAAAAACAAATATCTGCCTATTTGCACCACGACGAGGCCACAACCACAATAAAACCACCAATATATCTGCCTATTTGCACCACGACGAGGCAAATTCAACACCATCAGCAACTTCCTCAACACAGGGCCAACCTTATTTGCTCCACGACGAAGGCTCCCGAATCACCATAACATAACCTCACAATATCGTTGCTTCCTACTCAACACATGATTCATACCTCCATTCACACACCTTCTCCCACTACAACCACATCCTCCTTCCATTACTCCTTTGCAGCACTCCCCTTTACATTTTACAAATTTAATAAAGCTCACAAATCTATTAACCAGTTTCTAACCTTAAATTCAAACCATTAACTCCCTTGACCTCTTCCCGTTACCATAATTATCTATACTGCCCTATATTCACCAAATTTTAACTCTGAAACTTAACACACAACATTTGTTTATACTGCTGCTACACCTCAAGTACAGGTAAGTAAATCATTTACAAATTTAATTTCTCAAATAATAATTATTTCCTCCACTGCATTATTAACGTCTGCGTAATTAACCTCTACTTGTTCATATTACCCCAACTTCAATATTTGTTTACATTAATATAAATTATTTCACAAACCTCTGCATGAATCCATAATAAACCTCAGGGTTGACCAATGTTATGAAATTTCTAATTATGTATCTATACAGCACCCAAGTTTTATTTTAAAAATTTGACATTTCAGTTACTTCGACCTTGCCCACAAGGTGAAAAACTAGATAAACAGCCTTACTCAAACTTCACAAACATCAATATTCTTACTGTACTGAAGGTACTTAATTACATAATTCCCATGTTGTCATAACCCTAGTGGTGCCATAACCACATAATAACTTTAATTAAATTGTAAATGTTTCAGTGATATCTTCACTATTATCTTTAGAAATACACACAAGTCCTTTTTACCCTGTTGAATAGGTCCCTCATTCGACACACACCTCTCGCTCCTCTGAGCACAACACAGGGTATACACTGTCAACCCTAACCTTTATCTTCACCTTTCCTCGTGTCCACTCCTGCACTCCCCATCTCTCGACTCTTCTCTGCACCCCAACACATCTCTGCACCTCTCGTTTCACTGCACAGGCTTTACTCCCCAGCTCCTCCTGGCCTGTAAACACATTACTCAGGTGCCATTCTTGCAGCCCCCAATGTTCTACCTCTCTTACCTCAATAATGCTACCACACCTTTTCTCTGTCCCCCAGAATGCTCTGTCCATTTCCCATTTCTGTAGTCTCACCCCCCAGTTACTAATAAATTTGCCTTTTCTTGGTCTACTCTCATTCTTTACACAGTCACTATCTTGAATCACCTTAACTACACACTCGTGTGACACAGCATTGATTTCTTTAATAGGCCTAACCTCTCCTTTACTTTCCTGCACCTCTGTCACTGTCTGTTCCTTTAGGCCTAACTCTGCAACCTGTTCTAGTCTATTAAACACTTCTGCATAACTCTTAATTTCCTTTTTCATCTCTTCCTTTGCCTACTTAATTTCTCCCTTAATTTCTCCCTTAATTTCTCTGACCAGTTCTTTTGTTACTCCTACTATTGTCCTAGTCTGTGTTTCTATTATTGCCCTAGTCTGTGCCTCTTAACATTTCTTTTACTAAGTCTAATAATTTTTTTCCTGTAGATGCCATACTTCTAAATTTTAATTCTCACAATGTCATAAAATATATAATGTTAATTTAACGTGTACTCAATTACAATACTGTTTACATTACTAATTTTAGTTTTACTTCTACTCTGTGATTTAAGACACTGAAAAAAAGAAAAAAAAAAAAAAACTGCTGATCCGATGCACAATTTGGACCGGCTCACTTTGGCTATGGCTACCTACCCGCACTGGTAAACACTAACCTGTTGTTTCTTTCTGTTTATTTCTTCTACTATTTTACCTTGCAGCTCTTCTACTCGGCGTTATTGTTGTTCCTTGTTGACGTGACGTTTTTCCTGTACCGCCGGCGGCGACTGATACTGCCGGTCTGCTGCCCTCGAGCTGCCGCTGTCCTAGCACTGGAAGGACTGGTTGTTGTTGCAGGTCCTACGGCCCCCCGAGGTACTTTGGTTCCCTCAGGTCCCTGTTCCTCGGCGCCAGAATGTGATGGGTCTCGTCTCTACGTCTGTAACCTATTTGTTCTATAAAAGTATATATATATATATATATATATAGTTTTTTTTGGAGGTTATGAGTTCCTGTTCGCGGCGACAGAATGTAACGCGGCTGCTTGTATGTCGCCGTGTTGTTATTATCTAGATGTTGGAAGTTACGAGTTCCTGTTTGCGGCGGTAAAATGTGACGGGGCCCCTTCTACGTCTCCGACGTAGTTGTTGATTCCGGGGATGTAACTCTCCTCCGTTGCTATTGCAAGTAGTTAGGCAAAAAGATGGCAAAACACAGCGAGTTGATGTAGAGGCGGTGCCTATTATATTGATTCCCGGACAGCAGTGAGGTTAGTCCGAAACGGATAAAAAAAAAATAAGAAGAAAATTTTATATCAGCATTTTTTTTATTTAACCTTTCTTTTGATGCACTTGAACGGACAATGGAAATTCATAAAGCGAGTGCTCGCCCAGAGTTAGTTGAGGTGACTTTTCTATCTACGTATTAGGCATTACCGCCTGCCCTCTGTGTGAGTAGTAGTACTTGGTCCGGCACTTTGTCTACCTTAATCACCGGCTATATGGTTATGAATATCTACTGGTTGTTTACTACTAAATTAAAAGGCAGCATGCCAAAAAAAAAAAAAAAAATAAAGCTAAGTTCGACTAACGAATCCGCACTCTAGGCTTCACAGCCCCTCTGCCCCGTCTAACACGTCCTCCTCCTGCCACCATGACGCCCCAACTAAACACTCAGCCGGCCATCTCCCGGCGACCGTCCCCTAGCTCCGATGGATCATAACTACTTTCCTGGGCGGACACTCGGACTTACTCGGCCGAGCGGCGGAGGGATACATCAGGATCCAACTTGCCTAAAAAGCTGGTCAATTGACGTTTATAACCTAAAAATTGTACGTAACATAGATACTGATAAATTTACAAAGCATTTTATTTCATAATACCAGATAAATATTTATTAGTTTATTAATCGGGGGATGTGCAGCGTCATCAATCTGTCGCGGATCACCACCTTCACGAAGTTTTGCGCCCGACACTACCACCCACGTCGATTGAGAAACGGCCGGCAGAGCTCATCGCATTCCAGCACGTCCCTGTACGTGCCTCCAAGCAATTGAACTCTGACCTGCCTGCCAGATAAATCCGTCCAAAGCACAGACTAGCTCAGAGCTTATTTGAAATTTTAAAAACCAGCACTTCTCTGTACGTGCTACATAAATCCCATTCCAGGAGAAGCAAGCTAAGGGGCTACTTGATATTTTAAAAATCCAAACAAGGCAAAATATCAGAAAAGTTTACTTAGAAAAGTTGCTTGAAATTAAATTAGCTTTAAAATGAGTCCAAACTTTTTTTTAGTTATTGTATTGATGTGGCATATTATTAAGAAAAGTGAGTTTCAAACTTTCATATAATATATTTTCCTGCAAATAATTCACAAATGAAAAAAAACTTAATTCAGGAGAGGAAGATGTAATGTCACATTTAATATATTTTTCTTGTAAATAAGAGATACAAATGCCTTTTCTAAAATACAACAAAACTGTTTAGTTCTGTGACAACGGAATGGCAGTAATTATCGAACAATTTTCAACTATCCATATAAAAATAATCATAAAAATTTAAAAAATCTGTTGTTAGCACAATACAGTGAAATGCTGGCAGGACACTGGAACACTGCAATTCACCACGATGGCTCGGCAACAAGCTGTCACAGCTCTAACATCAGCAATAAGATGAACCTGAGATGTCGGAGACTTACCAAATGATTGCAAAACAAAATCAAAAATATTCTGAAATATTTGTGTTAGTGTTTTTTGCCATGTATGTGTTGTCTTTTATATTGTTGCGACAGTAAAATTTCATGAAACTATTAATTAACATTTGTTTTTTTTCTGTACATATGTATTGAGGTTAGTAAAGTCTAGTATTTATTATTCAACAATAATTTATAGTTCATACACTTTGTTTAAGCCTAAACATTGTGTTATAAAGGCAGGTCATATGTAGCTGTATTTTAGCAGTCCCCACATCAGTTGATTGAGACGGTAGCCCGCACCAGGAAGTTTGTAGAGTTCTCTGCCTCATTCGTAGTCAGTAAATTCTTAATGTGACTTTACTTGCTGTGTGGACAGGACAATGTCCGGGCTGTTAACTGTACAGAGTGGTCATTAGCCAGAGGCCATCAGGATTTTTCGGTGGTAATACGCCCATCTGGTATTTATGGGTGATTTCCGCGTATTTCTCCCCCATGTCTCCTTTGGTTATGTCCGTGTCCACGTCCAGATGCTTCGGTGACCCAGTCTGTTGCAATCTTCCTGCGCGCTGCAGTTTTTTCCTGCGAGGACATTATTCGCTGGCTGCCCAACTGGGGCTGTGACGTAGGAGAGGCTGAGAGAGTACAAGCATCTGGAAGAGAGGTTTTGGAGGTAGCTCGGTTGGGAGAGTCCAACTGGGCAGCGCTTGGAGGGGAGGCACAGCATGTGGGCGGATCGATAAAGCGTCGAGCATTGGTGAGGGGAGTGGGTTAGTGCTGGCCTAGACTTAATGCTGGTGAGATGTCAGTGAGACGAAAGATGGACAGCTGGACGAGATGGCGTATCAAATCATTCAGATGAGAATAAATAGCTTCTCTCTCTCTCTTCTCTTTCTTTACCATTTTGCTAGATTATATATTGTAATAATTAAAGCGAGAGTGTGGAGCAGTTTTGCAGCTATGTCTTGAAAGCAGCAGGTTGGGTGATCGTACTACTCAAGTCAAGTACAGGCTGTTTGTTTATTGACGTCTGCTTGGGTGAGATAGGTTAGGATTGAAACTTCTGTTATGCATTTCTTTATTTTTGAACTTTTGTCATGTTTTGTTTTTGTATATTTGCATACCTTGATAGCTCAATGGTTTTCCTGCTGGTTCAGTCTTGTTGAGGTTCTCTTTTCTTGAGACGAATGACAAATTATTTGTTGAAGATAGCTCGTCTCTCCAATCAAATACCCTAGCAGTAAAGCTTTGTTTACAATTTTATTTTATTACTATTTTTATTTAAATGTAATAACCACTCCCATCTACAAATTCTGAGTATTTATTTATTTATAATATTTTCCAATAACATTTTGAAATCAGAAGTGTTGTAAAACATTATCTTTCTTTTCTCATAAATAATTTTTAAAACTATTATTTTTAATACCTTTTTATTTTATTTCTTCACTTTACTTAAAAATACTTATAATAAACTGCCAGCCTCTCTGTAGCCTAGGTATCAGAATATTCTACAGTAACTTAAGTGTAACCTTTTGAGCAGACCAGCTACTATTTTTCACCCCTGCCTATCAGCCAATGATCCCTTTTTCCTCTCTAGTACATGTTACCTCCACAAGCCAAGCGACCTCTACCCCCAACCACCAAATTATTCAGCTGAATAATATTTGTCCACTACTTCTACCAGTATTTTTTAAGTTCATCTAAACTCTGTGCTGACATATTTTTGGTGGAGGCACCAGCTAGTGTTTGGTTAAGGGTCTATTCTTGTGACCAGGTACCAAATTATAGGTCTTTATATTTTAATTATTTAGATATTGTTGGTTACCTGGGGCTCTTAGGTTTTTCCCTTGGCCAAGGCAGCAATGGTGTTGAATAAATAGCTGGTAAATTATTTTAATTAATTAGTATCGTGAGTTTTTTTGTGATAGTTTATTTAATTTATTGAGAAGTTTAGTAATAAGAGCTAGTTTTACTTAGAAGTCAATAGGCCGATAGGATTTTAAGGTAAAAAAAAAAGAGTAATATTTAGAATAGTTATAACCTATCGTTTTTGGTTTTACCTTCTTTATTTTAAATTTAACAAAAGGGTGCATTATCTTTATTACAATATTGAGGTTAACTGTAAAACCCACATTATTTTGCCACATGTAAGTTTAGGTTAGATGTTTCGAGAGAGAAAACTGTGCAGTCATACAATGCGATTACAGGAGACACCAGAAATAATTATTGAGGTTAAGGAAGGTACTGCTACAGAAAACATATCAGATAACCCTTTAACAAGCCAGGCAGGATCACATAACTTTGATAGTAATAATTTGTGACTTAATACCGAAATTGTAACTAATCAGGCAATGGATACTAGATTCAAGGACTTTTCAGAGATAGATATGGAGTCAAGTAAATTTACGAAAAACCCAGGCTTCTATTTTGGAAGAAATATGGATGATGTCGCAAAATATTTAAAAAATTTTAAGAGGGCATCAGTTGTTAATGGGTGGTCAGATAAACAGTGTGCCATTTTCCTGTCAAGCTTCCTGCGTGTAGCAGCAGTAAGATGGTATGATAGTTTAGGAGGTTAGGCAGAAGAACTAAATACATATGAATTGTTGTCAGAAGCATTGAAGTCTGTGTTTGCTAGAGTAGGTGAAGCAGAGGATTTGGAAATGAGGTTATGTATATGAATTCAGGGTCAAAATGAGTCCCTCAAAGAATTTGTATACAATATAATTAGTATAAGCAATAAACTGGATAGTCAGATGACTGAAGACAATAAGGTTAAGTATATCTTGAGATGGCTTAGGCCTAATATTGTAGAGAAAGTTATGATGTTGAGGAACAAAACCGTAACCCAACTGATACAAAACTTAAGAAACATAGAAGCAGGGAACAACTAAGCTAGAAACCGACAGGCGTTAACTTCAGTGTGGGTGCCAGGTACATTGGATAATTCAAAAGTTGCGCAAGTGTCTAGGTTAGAGGGAACAGCAAACTCTAGTGAGGTAGACAGTCTAAAAGATACCATACAGGCATTAGAAAGACAAATGCAGGAAATGACAAAACAAATGACACTCAGTCTTGCGTCTAGTAATAATTAACATTATGTTAGCCATGCCAGAGTTCCTTCTAATTGACATAGTACACAGAGCCAAATACACAATAATGCCAACAGTTTCAACAGTTATAACCATCAAAAACAGTCTAACCCTGCAAATAGTCAAAGGATTATAAAATTTACAAATTCTCAGAGAAAGGGAAATTTTTCAGTCACTATCACAATGAACCCATGATGGGAAACCAGTTTGTTATGGTTGTGGGAATTCTGGCGATGTAAGGAGAAACTGTCAACAAAACTGACAGACAAATTGACGAAATACAATCGGCCTGCCTTATCCGTAGTATTTCATTCCAGAAAATCTGCAGATAACGAAAGCAGCGTACATTCAAGACACCTTAATAACCTGCATAAACAACCATATGCATTTCATATAAAAAAATTTTAACCACAAAATCCACATACTACTATATTTGGGTGAGGTACAGATCTTTAATACATTCATAAAGTTTCCCACAACATTTAAATATTGTAAAAATGCTATGTCACGTGTGCAATGCAGTGCGGCGCATGTTAGATACAGCAGCCACACTGCGAGGACGCGATAACTTGGAAACAGCGCTCGGCGAGCCAGGTGGTCTGGCTGATGTCGCAACACAGCACGGCCTGATGCGCCATGCTATATCTCCACCCTACACTGCCAAGGACGTGCGCTATGCTAAGAGGGAGTGTCGCTACCAGAGTTGATAGAATTATATTTGATAACACTATTTCTCGTGTGTAGTGCTTACATTATCTGTGTCAATGAAACACATAAAATAACAGTGGAACAAGCACAGCTACGACAACATAGGCGTGAATATTTTGCAATTGTCTGTAAATATTTTTTGCATGTATGACTTGCGAATAAATTACAGAAAAGAATAGGATTACAAACATAAAATATTTTGACTGTAATTAAGTGGAGTCTTTGCAGGTGTCAATTTTCCACCTCTGATGCATGGGAACAGTGTAGCGATTAGAGCCAGTGTCCCACGCTTGACGAGAAGTATATCGCCTCTATTCACAGCGCGCCAAACTGACATGCAAGGTTATCATTGTAGTCTTTTCCCTGCAGGACTTTAAACTGTGACCACCATATTTTATTTTCGAATAGTATGAAGTAAAGACCAACGAATGTCTCTCGCTTGACACTTCACGATTTCAGGTAATACTTTCAAAGTTACAGCAGTCTATAAAACCAGTTTTTAGTAATTCTGAGAGGCCCGGAAATCAGGTTTCTAACAAGCGTGCTGAATATTTGAAAACATAGAAGCATAGTTTTGAATGTGTGTTCTTTTCGTAGACAAGCATGTTATGAATAAGTTAAGCAGTTTCGCGTAAAAAAGAATATGCGTAACGTGCTGCAACGCTGTCCATGCGCTCATCGAGGACTCCTCTTAAGGGTGCCGCCTGGCTGGTGCTTGAACTGCGTACAGCGTGTTTGTATTTACGTTTTTCTTCAGAGACCAGTAAATGTGCATGCATAATGCTTATCTACGAATTGCAAACACACTTCAAACTACTTGTGAATGTGACTTTCAAGACACCATCACACTGGAAATATTTTATAGCAGTCAAACTTGGCTAAAATAGGCTTTTTCGCGCAGTTGTTTCTCAAGATATATTCAACGGATTTGTACAAAATTGAGACGTACAAGTACATTGGACTTTGCTACAGAGACATGTTCAATAAAATGATAGGGTCATCACTAAAAGTCTCACAGTAAAATCGTTACGGCGGGAACACTGTGCGGGCATTTACAACTTTGGCCATAGAGGCGATATCACAATATATGTGCCGGCCGACTTCGCTTGTAGCTCCTCATCAATTTTCACCTCACATACAAACATATCATTCACCAAGCGGCTAACTTAAAGATGTTAGCAGTTTCGTTTTTAATACGGCATCACTGATTACACTAAAATAGACTTAGCGCAATTTTTTTCCCACACGGAAATGAAAAATTTTAAACCTCTGTAAACATGGATATGGACAAAGTTTTGGTAGTTCTGATTTTGATACAGCACCACTGATTACACTAAAACTAACTTGGCACAATTTTTTCTGCCATTTTCGGTGTTCTTATTTGCCGTAATTTATTTTGTGACGTACAAATTAAACGCTCGTTATTTTCCTCCGTACTTGCAGCCAACTTTTACAACAGATGTGTTGTCCTTTATTAAATAAAACATTATAATTTTGTCAGTCAAACTAAGAACTTAGCTATGTCTCTTTGGTTTTTATGGATCATTTACAATTTTTCTGTTTAGGAAACATTACGTTGCAGGCCACGGAATCGTGCATAACTGCACACTGTGCATGCACTTCAAGGCAGTGCCCTACATGCGGGCGGCAAGTGGGCAAACATGACACTGTAATTAAATACATGTGTGTGTTCTGCGTGGAAGCAGTTTGCAAGCAGGAGACGTGGCCCATGGGAGATATCAAATCATTTTGTTTTGGAAGAGTGCTGTGAGCAATAGGATGTATGCGAATGAAATACCGCCGCCACCCGCATATTTGACACAGCATCGCTTCTTTACCGCTCCCGCCCGCATATTCGACACAGCATCGCTTCTTTACCGCTCCCGCCCGCAACGCATCATACTAACGATAAACGTGCTCACATAGCATATTGCGTAACGAAGCATACAACAGGAGCTGACAACACAAGACTAGCTGCTCTCCTGCACTGTGAGTGATGCACTAGTAGTTCGTATGGCACACAGTACGCGGCGTGCGCAAAAATACAAATTCTTAAGAATTTAATATTAATGTTAAAATAATTTTTGTCAATTTCCAACCACGGTTGGTGAAAACCGCGGATACGAAGTCCATGGATAAGGCAACTGTAATACTCAGGGAAACAACTAAGGGCTAATCATGTTAGGGGTAATGTTTCATCCCAAAAACTCAGGGTTTTGCTCTCAATGGACTCAGATATCATGAGTTTGGGCGCCTACCATTTTGGCAAGCCAACCCCTATTGTTGTAGATAGTTGTGCTGCAGTATCTTTAATTGATAACAGGCTAGTGTTTACCCAGTTTTGGAGGGAGGCTGAACAAAAGATATTTTCTTGTGTGATACGACAAACCCAAATTATTTTATATTTGATAAATGAAAAATTTAAAATTTTTAAATTAAGCATGCTTGGTACACCCATCCTGTAGGCATTGTTAGTGCACCATTAGATGGAGTAATTTTAGGCTGTGACTTTTTGGCTAATTATCAGGCTCAGTTAAGTTTCATTAAAAGAAGAGGCTGCCATGAAGTATTAAATTTCCCACAGTATGGTTTATGAAAAATTTCTGCAGCTATAGGAGAAGCTGGTAACACTGAAGACAGGGATAAGACAGAGATAAAATTAAACCCTGAAGTAGAGGAAACAACACCACAGTCAATACAAATAGACAGGAAGGAACCTAAAGAAAACTTTTGTTATGTTACAGTAGGAGAAAATGTGAGGTTAGAACCTCGAGTACACCAGGTTAATGTCATCACAATTGAAGGTAACGAGCTTCCTGACGAGGCATTGATGGAGCCATTAGAAAACTTGTACGATAGGTATTCTATTTGGTACCATGTAGTATTGTGTTAACAGATAAACAAACCCAATTATGGATAACTAATGTAGCTAATTATGCAGTCACATTACCTGTGAACATGAAATTAGGATTACTTCATAAATTTGAACACACGCATCCTGATAAGACACAAAAGGCTATTCAGGTCAGACAGGTTAAGGAAAATGATTATTTTGATGAAACCTAATTAGACATCAACCCAAACCTAACCCTTGAACAGAAAACCAAACTTCAAGTGTAAGAGATTGTTTAGTTGGACACCTAACCAAATTGGTTGTACGAACAAGTAAGTGGTAACATTTGACACAGGAGCTAGTCCTCCAATCACTTCTGTACCATATAGAATATCCTCAGGAGAGCATGAGGTCATACACAACATTGTACAGGAACATATACAGAATGGCAGTGTGAAACCACGTAGCACAAGTTGGTGTTCACTTGTTGTGTTAGTATGAAAGAAAGATGTAGATTACCAGATGTGCATAGGCTATCGACAGCTGAATCTTGTACTGAAAGATTACAAGTGTCCGTTAACTAGGATTGACAATTTCTTGAGTTCTCTCACTGGCACAAAGATTTTCAGTCATTTAGGTATGAATTCTGGATATCATCAACTTAGAATTGCAGAAAAGGACAAGGTAAAAACATCTTTCATAACTCCAGGGCGTACTTTTTGTTTTGAAACATTACCCTTCGGTTTAAAGACAGCACCATCTATATTTCAGAGATATATGGATAAGACATTAGCTGGACTGAAATAAGGTTCTTGTTTGGTATAACTACCGTAGATGATGTAAGAATTGCTGGTAATATCTTTGAACAACATTTAGATAGGTTAGAACAAGTACCGAAGGAAACAGAAGTGTTAGGTCACATCGTAAACAACACAGGAATACGACCTCACCCGAACAAGGTAAAAGCAGTAAGAGAATTCCCTACCCCTACTGATACAAAGGTGTTGGAAGCTTTTTAGGATTGGCATCTTTTACTGAAAATTTGTGGAAAATTTCTCCTAAATCGCAAAGACTTTATCCAGTTTGTTGAAGAAAAATAAAAATTTAGTTTGGAAAAAGGAACAGGAATTTGTTTTTCAGACCCTAAATGACAAACTTATATAAATGCAAGTACTCAAGATATAGGGGCTATAGTTATGTAGTGTAAGAATGGAAATCTCCACCCAGTTGCATATGATAGTAGGATGTTGACCCCAGCTAAGACCCAATCCCCAATAACTCACCTAGAGTGTTTGGCACTTCTTTATGTTCTAGACCAGTTTTGGCCATATCTGTATTTCAAACCTTTCACAGAAGTTACAGACCATCATAGTTTATGTTACCTAGATAAACTAAAAATGAATGCACAGAGTACAGGGAGATACACCGGGTGGGTGCTAAAAATGATGGAATACCATTTGAAATCAAATACTCATGTGGGATAAATGAACATGGCCACATTGACAGTCTGAGCAGAAATCCAGTTGATGTAGGTACTCCCTAAACCCTAGAAGTGCCAGTACTTTCTTTACGAGGATATGACCTAGCGAAAGCACAGCGTAGCGATCCAGAGTTGTTACCCTTGATTAAAGAAGCTGAACAGCCATCCAGGTCAGATTCTAAACTCAGTAGGTTAGCCATGCATTTTTGTCTAAAGGAAGGTATATTATACAAAGTTAACACTAGACCCGAAGGAAGACAGAAGTTGGTTGTGGTCCCGAATAAGTTGAGGGCTGAAATCTTGAGCGAGTGTCACGATAATCCGTTGGTTGGTGGACACTTATGATTAGCTAGGACAGTAGACAAGATTAGGCATAGATATTACTGGAAAGTAATATATAAATAGGTTGAAGCCTATGTAATGATTGCCAAACAAAAAAAGGAACCGACCAAAAACCCGTGGGATTTCTCCAAGCTATCCCACCTGGCGAACCATTTGAAAGAGTCGGTATTGATTTATTAGGCCCGTTTCCTAAATCACATAATGGAAATAGATACTGCATCACTTGCATAGATGGGCAGAAACAAGGGCAGTACCAACAGGGAATGCACATGAAACCACCCAATATTTACTAGCTAACGTGAGATGTAGGCATTTCACCCCTACTTTGATCCTAACCAACCGAGCAAAAGTTTTCAGTTCGGCCATTGTTAAGGAATTGTTAAAACTTATCAGGGTGTCCAGCAAATGTTGTATTTCAATTTCCAGTACATTTCCCACATTTCCTGAAAAATTTCAGTACAGTGCTTTAAACGTGATACAATGTTAACTTGTGCTACCCAAGCAGACTAGCGATAACAATATACAATGTTTATGTTATTTATAGAGGTGACAATGGTGTGTAAAAAATATTATTTCTCTAGTATTTAATTGAAATACTTTCCTTTACGCAGATTTTTAAATTGATTGAATTGTTGAAAGTCTTCTTTTGTTGCATGTGAAGATTCAGTCCATGTGAACAACACTGAAATGCTTATAAATAGAATTGTGGGAAGAAATTTATAAAACATGAGGGACCAGCACAATATTATATTTATTGTTGTTTATACAGCCTTAAATCAGACACGTTTCTTAGAAAAATATGTACATTCAATAAAATTTAACAGTTAAATAGGTTATATTATTGTACAGGATTTTTCACTTAGTCCTAAGACATTACAACTCTTAGCTAAATTTATTTACGTCACATTTTACAAAACAACATACTGTACGTATAAATAATATTTGGTAAAGGACAGAAGTGCAGGGAAAAATTTTAATTTTTAATTATAACCTAATTACCTTGAATGTATTAATTTGTGTTTTGCATCTATAATTCCTATTTGTATGTACGATAAATTTATCCTTGTTATTTTCACTGTTTTTATGCCTATAAAATTAATACTATATGATGCCGTTCATTCCTAGTTTTTAATACAATGCATGAAAATTATTGTGTTTTCGAAGACATCAAAGTCAAATTACACATCATAACTTCATCAGAGACGCAAAAATTTTTGTACTTATTACTTTCTGTCGCATTAAAATGTTCAATATTTATTTACAATTATTACGCCAAACAACATAAAAAATTATCAAGTACCATGTGAAAACAGGATAATTAAACACATTCACTTAACCTAAACATACGCCCGCCATTTTCTCATCTACTTTGATATACTAGAGTATCGCTTTCGGTGTCGAAAATCTATTATTTCGATTCACTTGCAATCGATTCTCGAATCAAAGGCGTTATTTGCTACGGAAAGTATTAGAAATTTCACTTTTATTTTTAATTTCGCACAGGATGCAACTGCAAGATTTTAAACAAAAATCTAAACATTCGTGACTTTACGCATCACAAAATACACATGTCTCTAGAAATAATTAAAATTGCAGGTGTCAAAGTATCTTCCAATATATTAATAACTGACAACGAAATTATTGATGGCCAAGAAATTTCCTACAGAAAAAAAATTTCACGTACATTTCTCGCACATTCCTAGAGCTTTATCCTTTGCCATGAAGGAGAAGGTGGAGCAGGCATTAGATAGGTTAGTTAAGGCAAGGGTATTAAGTCCAGTGGAATCAAGTGAGTGGGCAGCTTCCATTGTATCAATCATTAAAAAGAACAGTCAGAATTTGTGGTGATTACGAAATCACTGTTAACCCGTTCTTAGAAGTGAATCGTTATCCAGGACCAAGAACTGAGGAATTTTGAACAGTATTGGCGAATGTGACAAATTCAGTAAAATTGATTCAAGTCAAGCCTATCAGCAGGTCTTCTTAGAGGAGAATTCAAGGAAATATGTTACAGTTAGTACGCACAAAGGTTTGTTTCAGTACAGTCGAATTCCATGTGGAGTAGCATCAGGAAAAGATATTTTTCAACGATTGATGGAACAGTTGCTAGTTGATATAGAGGGCGTTGTGGTGTTTCTTTATGATATTTTAATCACAGCTGAAAATGACGAAAAATATGTCGATACACTGAATAAGGTATTTGCGAGACTGCATGAAGCAAACCTGCGTGTACAACCGAGATATGCATTTGTTAAAGACAAGTGGTTGTGTTTCAACTGCCTGAGCACTACTGACATGTCACGACAGTGCTATTCATCAAAATGCAAGATATGTCAAGGACACCACAATACATTGTTACATGAAGAACCAGCATCAGATGAACTTTCCAAACCTACACTAGCAGAGGTATCATCTCACCCTTCAGTGCAGTCTTTCCCCTCGAAGGTGTTGTTGTCAACTGCATTAGTTCAGGTTCAAGACTGTAGAGGTAACTTAAACACATGTCGTGCTTTACTTGACTCTGGCTCAGAAGATAGCTTCATAACTGAGGATTGTGTGCAACTGCTTGGCTTAAAGAAGCAGCCATTGAATGTTACAATGACAGGCCTAGCATCCAACAGCATAGGTAAGGTCACTAGTCTTGTTCAACTGAATCTTCAGTCTAACCTAACTGCACACCACTCTCTAGTGTGAATGCTCTTGTAATGCCAAAATTGACAATATGCCTTCCTCAGGAGCTTATTATTCCCAAGGCCTCCTGGTTCCACATTAAGGGGCTGACATTAGCAGACCCCACGTACAATACTCCAAGGAAAGTGGACATTCTCCTTGGTGGCGATATTTTCCCACTTCTACTTAGACCAGGACGCTGCACTGGAGAAGAGCGTTCTCCCATAGCAATTGAAACTGATCTTGGTTGGGTGTTCTCTGGTAACATTCATAGTGACTCATCCCCATCATTGGTAACCTTTCTGTATGTACACTGTGATGATGTGAACAGAACTTTAGACAAGTTTTGAGAGTTTGAAGGAAGTTCCCTCTGCCTCCACACTAACCAAGGAAGAATTCTTATGTGAGCATCACTTTGATGTAAATCATGAATGCCGGGAAGATGGCAGGTATGTGGTGCAATTGCCATTTCGAGAAGATCAGTCAGAGTTAGAAGAGTCGTGGTCAGTGGCCGTGTCACGAATGAGCAGGATAGAGCGTCAGTTACAGAACCAACCAACCAAACACGAACAGTGTGTAAAGTTTATGGATGAGTTCAATGCCTTAGGTCACATGGAGCCAGTTCCATCAAACGAACTGAAGAAGCCAAATTGTGTGATGTGTTACATCCCTCACATTCCAGTGTAGAAGGAGAGTAGTGCGACTACAAAATTAAGAGTCGTGTTTGATGCTTCAACGAAGACTTCTACAGGCGTCTCCTTGAATGATGGAATGATGGTTGGACACAAACTTCAATAAGATCTGTGGTTCCTGCTAATACGATTCAGAAAGCATATAGTTCCACTTGTCTCTGATATAGCCAAGATGCATTGTCAAATCTGGGTATATACGCATGACACAGACTTCCAGAGAATTGTGTAGAGACCGTCCCCTAATGAAAATATTCAAGCTTATCGCTTGCTAACTGTAACATATGGTGAAAACTGTGCACCTTTTCTTACAATTTAATGTTTGAAACAGTTAGCCAAGGATGAACAAGATAGCTTTCCGCTGGCTGTTCTAATCTTGATGAGCGACTTCTATGTTGATGACCTTCTGTCTGGGGCAGACAGCTTCCAAGAAGCCTTAGAACTACAGAAACAACTCATTTCCCTCTTTTAAGTCGAGGTGGATTTCAGCTGAGACAGTGGGCTTCAAGTGCACCAGAAATCCTTGAAGCTGTATCATCTGAGCTACGGAATTCTGCAGTATCTTGGGATTTCAACGAAGATAGCATAGTTAAGACATTAGGACTTGAGTGGCATCACCCTGGATCAGTTTGTATTTTCGTGTTCACTATCTTAACCTAAAGAAGCAACCTCTAAGCATTTTATACTATCTGAGATCTCCAAGGTGTTCAATCCATTGGGCTGGCTTTCATCTATAATTGTTCGTGCCAAGGTTTTGCTTCAGTCTTTGTGGGAGCTTTCTTTGGACTGGGATGATCCCCTTCCTGATGAACTGTGCGCAAGCTGGAATAAGTTCATAAGCGAACTTACCCTGTTGGATGTAATACATATTGATAGGTGCCTTTTACTTCTTAACCCTAACAGATGTGAATTGATAGGATTTTGTCATTCGTCAGAGATGGCCTATGAAGCTGTGGTTTATTTACGCTCAAATTACCATGATGGCACAGTTATAGTGTGACTAGTGACTGGCAAAACCAAGATAGCACCATTCAAACAGATTTCCATCCCACGATTGGAACTTTGTGGGGCCCTGCTTCTCTCAAAGTTGTTAAATGCTGTGCAGCATGCATTATCGTAAGAGGAAATTCACATTCAAGCCTGGACAGATTCCACTATTGTGTTGGCATGGTTGGCATGCCCTCCACAACACTGGAAAACATTTATGGCGAACAGGGTAGCGGTAATCCAAAGTCTTGTGCCCTCAGATCAATGGTTTCATGTAAACGGTGCTGACAATCCTGCAAATTGTGCTTCCCGAGGGTTGTTGCCTAGTGAACTTGTTTCACATCCATTATGGTGGTCTGGTCCACCATGGTTGCAAAAACCACGGTCCCTTGAGAGCCAGTGAAAGAGTTGAGTCTGATCAACTCCTAATGGAACACGTGAGAAAGGTAACAGTGTTTAATGTGTGCATCAACCCTGAAATAGCATTGTGTTACCTTCCTTTCTTAACATTTCATTAAAATATATTTAATGAATTGTAGCTGAAGGTAACTGTTCTTATGGAGAAAAGTTCTGTTTATTTTATTTGGATAATTATTTAAATTCAGGTTAGGGTATAACATTAATTGTTATGGCTAGAGGGTCAGGTGGAGAGGGCATAGCTTTGTCTTTGTTGTGTCTGTGCCAGTTCTATGCCCATATATGGCAATGGTAAGGTGATGTGTGCTCGCCCTTAAATTTTTAAGTATCTATGTCCATATTTGGCAATGTTTTGTGACCCGTTTTCTTTTAAGTTGTTTTCGGGTGTAGCAAACAGACAGAGGAAATACCGGGATCACGTGTTCGGAGAAAGCCAATCGCGGCGGCGAAGGGCGCAGTGACCTTGGTACTTACTCTTTACTGCAAGCCTGCCTCCATCTTCGTGTAAGATTTAAGTAAAAGACTCCAAGCAGTCAGGACGTGTTTGCGGGGCTGCGGCCCTAAGAGTTTTAATTAAATGTAAAAGCGTGGCAATATAATGTTAAATTTAATTTTGGACTAAAAACTCTCTTCTATTAAATAATTTTTTATTTTCTTTCTTGCATACGTGGCCGTAGGGTGCGGGGCAGTTTTAACCCACCAAAAAGTTTAATGTAATGATTTTACTGATATGGTCTCTCTGAATTTCTTAAATTATAATTAGTAACCTGCATCAATTTTAATTTTGATGGGACTTTTCCTCATAAGAGCGGTTACTGGAAGCAAGCAGTAAATATGGACAGTAATGCGACGTTAAATAAAACTAAATTCAGACAGTTTTTTCAAGTTTTTCCATTTTCAAGCCCTTCGAAGTCACCGGTTTTGGAGAAAAAGTTCATAATTTTGAGACTGAGCAACGGCAAATAGTCTTGTTGCATAGTGGCGGACGGATTCCAGCTGCTGTGGACTAATATCATGTCAACAAACCAACACCAAACTGCGGAACTTGTTTACCAACTCGCTTGCGATTTATTCGCAATGATCCGGGAGATCTGATCTGCAAAAATATTTTAGGATACGTTTAATTAACGTTTCACTGTAATTGTATTAGTAAAAGGGTTCTTTTAATATATTTTTTCTATTTAAAAATATTTAAAAGGTTTAAATGATGGAAAGACTGAGAAAATCGTTTATTTCACACATTCTACCACGTAAAAAACAGAATATTTACATTTTATGGTTAGTGGCCATAAATACATTCACGCCAATATATTCATTCTACAACATATTTTGTAGTTGAAGAGTAATCAACTCACGTGGAGCCAAGCGTATCAACTATGCACAGCCATGGTCACACTGTACAGAGATCTCGATATATCAACAAGATGGAGGCCGAGTGACAGCAGCAGCTCCAAAAATTCGAAGTCTACCGAGTTCCAATACATTTCTCTAGACTTAACGCACCTTTGTTTACATTTAAATGTTTATTTTCAGTATTTTTGGGAACGTTGCGTTTATAATTCTGATTTATGTAATGGAACTACACAAAAAGCATTTCCAGACAGATCCTTATGTAGGGAGCGATATCCCATAGTTGCTCTGTGTCGCAAGGAATAGGAACACAAATTTAAATTACTAAAATGGGGTGAAACATAATTTTCAGCTATTCCATCAGTGAATATATACCAAACAGTTGGTCTGTTATTTAGGTACGCTAGACAAATTATCTTCATTGAGCCATATAATTTTTTGTAATAAAACATTTTAATTTGTATGTGTACTTAAAGAGGCTGAATGAACTGGAGGAAATTTTTAAAACTCCAAAACATAAAAACTCAGGATAAATTGTTTCAACATAAAGGAGAATATCTATATAGTCTGGTAATAAAAAAAATTATTTTAATTTGCACAATTGAGTTAAGTACCAGGCATACATTGTAAACATTACAAATTAATGATAAAGAGGCAAAATAAAAACTGTTTGGTTAAATACTAATCATTCTGATGGTATTAAACATAAGATTTTTTACCTCTTAAAATTTATTTCACCACTTTTACTCATTTTTACACCACTTTAAAGTTCTTAACACTGAATTTTCAAACTGCTTTTAACATTTTTTAGCACAGATATTGACAATTTGTATTCACCGTTTTTAGGGTTCCTTAGTAAGTACTGTTACCGCTCATCCAAGTCTTCCCTCTGACAGCACTATGTGCATTACGGAAGAAAAAAGTAAACTAAACTCTGTGAACTAATTAATTACATTTGCACTATTGTAAAAATGTAAGATAAATGTGGAGTTTCTAGTTTTGCAAAATTGATCTTGTTCACAAAATATTTTTTGTAGTGTTGTACAAAATTTCCAGTTATATGTCATATATACAAAATATTGTTCTTATGACCCCCTTTATTACAATCAACTTGATCTTTCAACCCATTTTCGAGGAACCATGCAAAATTTGGGTTGAAATTATATGAAAATTAAAGAAAATGTGCTGAAAAATATCTACTGTGCCTTCACTAATCTAAGTTGCGGCTACAGTCACTCCACCCGACCTTTAACTGTTTGGCAATCACATGCAACTTGCATCCTGTCTGGCCGCAAAGCAGTCTCATGTTTGTCTTTCCCCTCCCACTCTCTCCCAGCCATTGTCTTTGTTTCCGTACCTAACGTTGGCCTCAGAGGGACTGAGGGTATAGAGACAACACGTTTCTTTGTTTTCCCTTCATTATACCAATGCAGAAAAAAATATGGCACTCAGTCCATAAAAGAATCAAAAAAGAATACAATCTGGTGTTATCACTTTTTATTTCTCTAGCTTAATATCAGGTTGTGCACATTAGAACTGAGCTCGGATAGTACATACTTGACTTCGACGACTTCTGCAGTGTTACTGATCACTCTGCACATGAGACATGTTGCTGTACAATTTGCTGCTGTGTAAAAATAGAATACATTATAAATAAAACTAATCCCGTCACCATTTGTTGCATGGGGGCTGATAAGGTTCTTGTTTATGTTCGCTCAACAGGGTACTGAAATTAGTGAATACGAAGAGCGTGCTGAGAACCACTTTGTCGCTCTCCGTAAAGCAGAGCATTAAACTGATGCGTGGTGCCACAGTTCTATGATTTTTCCTATTGGCCTAATACTTTGAACGGCAAGTAATTCAGTCAATATTTCATACGTTACAACACCTTGAAAGTTATGTTTTTAGCCCTTTTGAGGGGCTTCAAATTTGTGTACGCAATAAGCATACTGTTTTTTAAAAAATATAGTCATTTTTAAAATGTTTATTTTTAACATACATGTTTATCGGTATTGCTTAAAATCTTATAATAGTAACACACTAAAACAGTTCATGTGCAATAACAAAAAACTGACTCAACGGCTGACTGAAAGCTTTAGCACTGCACACCAGCTGAGTGGCTTGCGTGGAAAGGTGATAATGCATTACATCTCGGTCAATGGCACTCTTACCACTCCTGCCTCACACACACAAGTGCAGCTTATCTAGGGAGGCCACTCAAGCTTAACTCAAAACAGTAAACAAAATTAGTAAGTTAATGCACTTATAGCACTAAGTTACAGAATTGTTTTGGACTTTCTGAACAAGTAAAAAACTAATTTACTTACTTTGTTTCAAAATTTCTACAAAATCACTTTCGTTTAAATTTTTGCATTTAAATACTTGGATATCTTGTGAAATCAAATGAGAATAACTGACTTTTAAAATTAAACAAACAAAATAACTCTACCTTGGTTCATAAACTATCCACACAGAGTTTCTAAAGAACACAGTTTTCATTTGCTTACAAAAATCACTTCTACAAACATTGCACACAAATCTAACAATAAAACTAAAACTAAAATCTTGAAAGGTAAGTTACAGTTAACATGATATTGCACATAGCTAACACACATAATTGAAAGTGAAGCTGTGCCATATGTTCCAACCATCCATTTCAGGCTGGCCGCCGTATTGTAGTCTTGTGTATGACCGCGCAGTTTCAAGCCTCCCGCCAGTGCCTATCCCCCCCCTACCCCTTTTCGCGCTACCTGCTGCGTGCGAAACTTCCTCTCCCCGCCCCTCTGCTCCTTTCGTGCCAGCCCGCCACCAGGTGGCCAGTGGTGTTTGTAGCTTGGGCCGAACCACACCTGCTCCTTTGGTACGGTACGGAACATGGTAAGGAGATTATTTCTTGAACTTTTTCATTCCCTACCATCCTGCTCGATTCAACCTTCCACCTCTTGTTCAGTGATGGTAACGGATGTTGTGTAATAATGTATTGCATCATCAAGATTTTAAAGTATAGTCTTGTTTTCAACTAGTGTTACTTTCTGACCCTTGGGTCTTGTACCTGGAAATCCCGCCATCCCCTAGACCATTGATACTCCCCGAATGCTTTAATATATGTTTTGGTTCAGTGTGGGGTTGGGTTCGTGAGTGCCATAGCGTCACAATGCTCCACGACTCACTCTGGGTTCAAGTCCCGGGAAGGGGATCATAAGTGCTGGATTTTCAGTGTTTTTAGGGAGCGACTTGAGTTAGGTTACTGTGTGACTTTTCTTGACGTTATGGCAGATCGGGGGACAGAGTTTGTGGCTCGTATGGGCTATCTAGAATTGACACAGTATCTTAATGAAGCGGGAGTAGAATTTTGGCCCGAAGAAACGGTACCAAGTTGCGACTAAAGGCTAATGTAGGTATCTAATGGGGATCGGCATCGGTGCCTTTGACCAATGTGTGCCATCTGCGTTGTGGCCTTTGACAGGGGCGCAGTCTACCTGGTTAGGTTGTATATCCCTTGTGCCCAGATTAACAGTTATTGAGCCACAAACAGTTTTAGACTTATTTGTTGAGGTGGATTGACTGCAAGCAACCCAATTAGTTGACTCGTTCTTTCTACAGTCCTAATTGCCTCGAGTAACAGGGCTGGCGTTGGATGATTTGAGTGATGTTATATTGAATTTAGGGAGTTACGTGAACTTAAAAGAACGACTAATTGAGTCGGTTGGGTCTTCCCGAGTATGGAAATTGGTGAAGGCAGACTCGGTCAATCGATTTCAGAGAATCTGGGAATCTGTTCCTTCATTTGTCCAGACAGTATGTAACTATGCCCGGGCGCTATATTTGACTCGTGACGAGTCTAAGGTAATTAATGGCATCTTGGACCGTTTAAGGCCCGAAGTGAAGGCGTTGCGCGCCTTGTTCCTGCGACAGACGACACTAGATGAGTTGCGCCATTTGGCAGTGGAGTTACAGCGAGTAGTATATTTGAATGAGGAATACAGCCATGGTGACGGTATGGATGTGGTTGGTCCCGCAAAAAAGGAAAGTGATAGTCACTGTTTTAGGACATTACTGAATCGCGTTCAATTCGGGAAACAAGGGCAGCCCGCCCGCGTGAACTCGAGGCGACGGCATTATGGGCCAAGAAGGAAAATTATTAAAGAGTGTTATGTTAATTTTGAATGGGGCGGTGAATCACATTTGGGTTTGGTAGATACTGGTTTATCCTATTTGTTCGTGAAATCGTCTTTCTTAGCATATTCGAAGGAAAGAAAACCCTCGGTGGTAAAGAGTGAAGTTCAAGATACAATTGTTCGGGTCTGTTTAGCTGACGGACGTGTGATTATGTGTAATCGCACCATGTATTTACATGTGGTAATTGGGAGATTTTCGTGGACATGGAAGTCCTGAGTTTTTGACAATTTGATTGCTGAGATCGTGTTAGGGTTAGACTATTTGGGTGAAACACAGGTTGTTATTGATGTCTTTATTTTGTCTTTGCGTCTGACGTAAAAATAAAACTTACAGAATATAGAAGGAGCGTGATTGTTAGTGAAGGGTTGGGCGTTACGTCACGCGAGGATGTTCGCGGTCGGATGGAGAAGGTGGTGCATGAGTACGCTGATGTCATAACTCCTAAAATAGGATGTTGCGACGTGTTACCGTACCGATTCACTGCCATTAGTGATACGCCCATGCGACAGCTGCATTTTAACTATCCTATGCTTAAATTACACATATTTTGGGGTATTATTGACAAATTGTTGAAAGATGGGGTGATCTCGCCTTCCAAGTCGGACTACGCATGTCCCGCATTTTTGGTTAAGAAAGGGAATGGCAGAAGCTAACGTTTGGTAACTAATATGATGACCATCAATAAATTGATTTGAATGGACCCATTTCCAATGCCGACCTTGGAAGTAGCTTTGCAACATTTAGGGAAGGCCAAGGTCTTTTCTTTGTTAGATTTGAACCATAGCTTCTACCAGTGTTAGGTGCATCCCAACAGTCGAAAATATATGGCCTTTTGCACTCCATGGGCCCAGTATGAGTTCCGTCGCATTCCGATGGGGCGTATTACGTATGCAAGCTTTGTTGCATTTGATAGATCATGTTTTGTCAGATCTTATTTAAAAGTTTTTGTTTAATTACATTGACGACATTTGTGATATATAGTGAGTCTATGGATGAGCATATAGAACATGTTCAGGAGGTACTTCAGCGTTTGCGACAGGTGGGCTTGACGGTTAATACTTCCAAAGTCACGTGGTGTTCTGATTCAGTGCGGTTTTTGGGATATGTTATAGCAGATGGGATGTTATACATGGATCCCGCAAAAGTAGAGCCCATTATTAATTTTCCGCATTCCATTTCTCTCAGGGGTGTTTCTAAATTTGTGGGCAAGATGGGTTATTAATATATTTATATTTTGTCCCAAAAGGCCTACTTGTTACGATGCCTAATGTGAACGATACAGATGTAGTAGTTAAAATATTAATATATTTGAGAGAATTCCAAAATGCTACAGTTTTATTTTTGTGTTGAACAATAAGCTTAATATACGCTGTGAATGGATGTACAGTCCGCAAAATGCTGTAACCACGCTGTTCACATTTTATCACTAAAACATTGAACGATCAATTAATAACGTGTTAATTTATCGCTATAGTTAGCTAAAATTTCGATGGGACAGGAATGTAAAATGGAGACCTCATTTCGCACCACAAATTGCAATAAACAATGATAACAGTGGAATTTTTTTTGAGTGCGAAGTCAATTTTTAAGTTAAAGGGGAAAGAATTGGACAATTAATTCTGTAGTGTGCTATTTTATTACTGAGTGAGTGTTGCAACTCAATATGCTGGAATTCCAGGGTAGAATTTGACAGCATCTAGAGCTGGTATAAACGAGTTTACTATAACATGTCATACTACTTAGTAGACAAGGTTAGACCTGACATGGAGAACCGAGGGTATAATCACGTTGGTCCAGGTTCAAATTTTGTTCCTTAAAGAACTGGCGGTTCCAAGGTACAGAGGAACCGATTGTCCCATCGCTAATTATTTCACACTAAGTCAATGGAAATGAGAACATTGCACTGTTTATGCTGTTATTTGTGGCAAGGAACTGTGGCATCCGACTATTTAGCTTATTTGTATTTAATTTGAAAAACTTTTTTTTTGACACCAGTTACGCCTGAATACAAACTTTATGCGAAAAATGGCAAATTTAGAAGTAAAATGATATTGGGTGGGTCAAAATCACCCCATAATGTCCTTATTCTTATTTTTTTTACTACTGCCATTTTCTCGAAAATTATAAGAGGATGTAACAACCGGATCCTACCGTATGTGTGCATGTGTGTTGATGTGTATATATATATTTATTTATTTATTTATTTATTTAATAGTGTATAGTGTGCACTTTTATTCCAAAACAACTGATAAAAATTCAAAGGTACGCACTATACACGGAAAATAGGAAAAAAACATAAAAAAAAGGTTAAACTAGAATAAAAGGGAAGGGGGAGAGAAGGCAGAGTTGTAGTCGGTGTGTAACGTGCCGCTTCTCCTCTCGATCTTATTTACTGCATGTGCCATCGGTCTAGTATTTAGGGGAGTAAAAAGCCTGAGATCTCTATATCCAGGGTTAGTTGTAGGTAAGACCCAGCAGTACTGAATAGCGACGTAGTGCCAATAACCAGAACTCAATATAGGTAACAAGAATTTTAAAATTTAATTTCCCTTTGTACATAACAGTCTAAGGTTGTTACAATACATAGGCTCTGCCTGTACCACTGGCCAAAATTCCTACGAATATGCGGATGGTAAAATCATCGCCCGATTACTATTCTTCGCATCCGCTTGCATGAAGACTCTCTCTCAAAAAGCCCCTGATCCAGCTACATGGGTGGCACAAAACATCGCCCATGGGGCTTCCAGTCACCAGTGCTCTAAATCTGCACTAAACACAATTCCGCAAACAATATTACCTAGAAGTCGCAGAGCCCGCATAGAATACTAATATTAAATTAGTTACGTTCTTAAATTCTGTAATCCTTTCACTGAATTTTAATTATAGATTTATCATGAACAGCACAGCAAAATCGTTCCGCAACGTGGTCAGTTGGGAGCATCCCAACTGCCTGTGGCTTCAAGTATTCTTCCACATCAGCGGGGCCACAAGTCTGCGCTGAGAGCACTTAACTAGGGGGAATTTCTCAATACCGCCTGCTCGCTAGCATCCAGCTCTCACAAACAACTGATCATCACTGGATCCTCTTGGAAACTAACTAGGATGAGAAATTCTGGCTAATAAACTATGAATTTAATCTTCAAATTTAAATTTACAAAGAGAGCAAAATTGCTAGAAATGATCTGAATGTTACATATATATTGAAACATCTCCATAAAACTAATATTAATTGTTACGTTAGTTTAATACAATTCTTTAAAGGTCAATAAATTTATAAATTAATTTAGCATTTTGTGATTGGATGGTAACGTGCAGGCATGGCACACATCCTAGCCTCAACCATTACTGAAATACTTGGGCTTGCTATGTGAGATTACTCAGGATAGAGGCTGTACTTCCTCCTCACAGTTTACAAAGAAATTAAATGAATTTTAATCATTACTAAGCACCATTAGGCATAGTTATTGTTTAACAGTCACTCATCATTCAAATTTCACAATATCCCAACTCAGCACTAACTTGGCTCGGGCATGGTACAGGCATGATAAAATACATTTAAATAGAACATGTACACTCATTGATCTTAGCAACCAGTCAAAAGAAAGTGCTTTAATTTTAGTTTAAATTCTAGCTTTGTACAGAGAAGTTACTATTATCAGCTTAGAATAAGTCTCACATGTTTGGGATAGGAAGTGTAAAATGTCATGCTACCTTCCATGTCTACCATCATGGGGTTAGAGGTAGTGTTATGAGGTTATTACCTTAGCAAATAATGTTGTTATATGCAGAAAATTTTAGAAATTCTATAGTAGTTAAAGGCAGGAAATTAAAATGCAATAATGGAAAACTGGTGAGGTACAACATAATATATTATGCAGGAAATATATAGTTTATAAGGTCAAATCTGTAAATATATTGTCTATGTATAGATTTCTAGTACATAGTAAACAGAACTTACCTTCTCCAGGAACATGATGACGGCCAGATGTCAATCCTACCAAATTTCCTGAAGTTCCAGGTACTGGTACCTGCAGACAATCAAAAACAATATAGAGAACAATTATATTTTCAGACGTGCAATTCAGTAATATTTGTAATTATCTACAATATAGTTTAATCACATTCAATTAAATATTACATAAAGGACTTTCCTTGATAATCAGTAAACATATGAGACATGATAGAAAGAAACAAATAAAAAAGCTGAGCTAGACGATCATGAGTCAGAAAGGTCTTAGTCAAACATTATAGGTGCAAAATGAGGTGTATTTGGAACATTCTTTACATATTCGATTGAGACATGTTCATATAGGTTGTCATGTAAAATCTCCTGTCTGCAAGCAAAATACCATACTCGCAGGCATATTAGACTGCAATTTTTACACATTTTTGGCCTTTAAAAATTGCTACTCGTCTTATTTGAAGGTGTGAAAATTTTTGGTAACCTATAAATTGTTTGAAAGTCAAGCAGTAAGCTGTGGAGATGGATGATGTTACAAGCATTGTGTTTTCCATCACAAATCAAAACAAATGTCCCATTTTTATAATTATTATTTTTTTAAATTTACGGTACAACATTTTGATGAGCGTTATACTTTTACACACAGTGAAGTATGCGTTGTTTGGCTATCTATACAGCTGGAGCCCGTGACTAGAGCCTTTGTCTCGCTAACACCGAACTCTCTGGCGGAGAAAATGAGGATCTAGGTACCGTAACACACATTCATGTGTCTAGCTTGACTATCAGGCAACAACTGCGCACAGGAATCTGATGACCTTGCAAGCAGCTGCTGCATCTTGGCATTGCCATATAGTGCACAGCAGGCCTCAGTGCAGCGTTGCCAAGTAGCGCACAGTTGCCGGCAACTGATGATGTCGCCAGCCACGCGTTACCGCCAATGTGCATTTCCTTGACTCTTGGGCGCCCAGAGGGCAGAAGTAGCCAATGTTATTTGTTTATGTGTCCCCTATGATGTTTATATACTGGTAATAATGCATTAAAACTATTTCAACTAAATATTTATGATTCTTGTACAGGAAAAATTATTTTTCTCCCGGGAATTTCAAAAGTTATAATTTACTTTTTTCAGGTTTTTGAACCTTAAAAACCATGACTCGTCTTATGTGCGGGGTCGTCCTTTATGCTGGCAAATACGGTTCAGGATGGAAAAAAAGTGAACTTGTGTGTGTATGTGCATGTGCATTCATGTGTGCATGAGTACATGTGAGTGCACAAATACATGTTTGCAAATCATGTATATGAATGTGTGCATGCATGTGAGCACATATGAGTGTACACACATGTGCATGCATTCACGCATGTGTATGTTTAGGAAAAGATGTCCCTTGGTTACTTGCAAATCAAGATGTATGAAGACATGTGCACAGTACTCACAGATATTAAATTATTATCTGTTCTATCTTCTAACAATTGAGACTAGTTAAATAAAATTAGGATGGAAAGAATTTACAAATACAGTAAAGAACCGTTCATCCTGGCTTCCAAACACCGGAATGTTCTAAACAATGGACATGTTAAAAATATTTCCCTACCTATGTTAAGCAACACATATATTTTTTTTTTTAATTTGGCACAATCCCACAGCTATTTCTGCTTTCTTGCGAATATTTATTACGTTAACACAGAACTAAGAATCATACAGAACTCCATAAAAGTAGTACTGCAAGCTTTAGAGTAAAAGCAGCATTAAAGTGGTCCCAATCAGGTTTAGCTGCGCTAGTGATCATAGTCACAAATGAGAAAGTCTGAATGGAGTGACATGCCTCCATGTTGTTCATTCATCTATGGCATTGCCGACGATGTTATTGTTTACTTTTCCTGTTTCATTTATTAAATTTTTTTATTTTATATATAATGGTGGCAATTTATTATGACTTTAATAATAAACTGCAAAGACTACAGATTCATTTCAACCAGAATTGCCATTTTCTATAATTTTTCTCTTGTTGTCGGTGATAATGAACAAAGGAATTAACCTCTCGTGCAGAGTGGAAATTTGTGGTTGTAAATATGGCTTCTTATAGCGGTTGGAAGGCAGTAGGCCTATGTAATGTTATATTTTGTAGGCATGTGTTCATGTTACATTTAATTTTAGTTGGTTTTGTTCAGACACATTGACATTTAAGTATTCTGTAATAGAATTTTTTATTATGGAGATTATAACCTCACTTGAAAAAAAATCCTCATATATCTTACGCATCCCCTGTTTCGAACCCAAAATATTGCAAGAAAAAAGTTAGGATACGTAAGTAAATATGATGTATTTAAAGAAAGATTTTTTTCGTTAACAACTGTTTGTGATTAAAAAACTTTTTTCGCTGTCTGATGTGGTTCTACATTAGCGCTAGTAGACATATCTAATATCCATAATTTTCCATTATCCGGACTCGGCTAAGTCCTGATTAGTCCGAATAAAAAAAACTCTTCTATGTTACATTTTTTTTATCATTCTTGTAGTTCTTGACGTATTGGTATTAAACATATCATAATCATGTAGTGAAATCTTCAAAAATTGGGTACACACACATACAATTTTTGTGTATAGTATTTAACACAACATAAACAAAAACTTAAAATTAACTTTATGTTAGCCTACTTAGTACTTAATGTAAACATTATCTGTAGAAACTTAGAAATGGTTCTCAAATATTTCCTGTTATCAAAAAAAAGTTTGAAGGACAATAGCTTTTTAACCTTGAATACAGTATGAGCAAAACATATGAAACTGAAGTAGCTGTATTAGTTACTATGTACGTAAAGAGTTAGTTGAAATTCTGATAAATAGTTTAATCAAATTTGTAATGTAATAAAGACAGTTTAAATTTTCCCCACTGTGTTATTATAAAAAGGGTTTAATAAAGTACATAAGTCATGTCACCTTACAAAGAACTATGTTAGTACCGAGTATGATAATTTTTTGAAAAATTATTATTTAGAGATCTCGTATGATGAAAAAATGTTTAAATTGTCACCATTTTGACAACATGAACAAGACATAAACTAAATACAGTAGACTCCCGATTATCAGTGTGTGGATTATCCGATTTGCGGATTATCTGCACAAAATATTTCATTTTATACAGTTTAAAAAAGTTAATAAAATTGTTTGAAAAAGTTTTTTATTATAAATACACCCTGTGTTTACTCGCTTAATATTCACAAAAGTGTTATGCCCGCAACCATATTTTGAAAGTCTTGAAAATGTAAGTCCTTTTCCAGCAGGTGAAACAATTAGGTCTGCACATGGGTGGACTAACGAGATATTTCCATTGATAAATAAGATATCCATGATACTGTTCACTTGTGTTTTTAGATTATTAGCGCATACCCCGAATAATCAATGCTAATAATCCATAGTCTACTGTATTAATTTGCTATATTTTATTGCAGGAACGAATTTGACTTTTTTTTTCTTTCTACTGATATGTAAGAAAGAGTAAAAGTGGATTATCCACGATTTTTTATTATACGAGGCATAGGCCCCCTACATTAGTGCGGATAATCGGGAGTTGACTGTACATAAATATCAAGTTAACATATCATGGACTTCTCAATGTATATGCCACTGGATTCCAGGTGTTATCATGACATTGATCAAGCACTGAATCTAGGCCATACAATGAGGCTCTGCAGCTATCCGTGTTTCCACAGTTCGTGAATACAGTGCTAATGTGGGCTGTTGCGCAATTTCTTCTTTTAATTGCTTCATTGGT
Organism: Medauroidea extradentata; assembly: GCA_003012365.1. Lineage (NCBI taxonomy): Eukaryota > Metazoa > Arthropoda > Insecta > Phasmatodea > Phasmatidae > Medauroidea > Medauroidea extradentata. Next base: position 99,841 of record PNEQ01019770.1, read on the forward strand.
ATTTGCTGTGGCACACCCCAGGTGCATTCAGTATCATGGTGCAAAATAGATCTCAAGGGACGTGTCTTCTCTGCTAGATGCAGGGCTACATTCAGGATAAATTTTGTCTATAATTTACTAGTCACAAAAATCAACAAAGTTCTGTCATGTCAAAGGAGTCCTGCATGTAGGTCACAGACTTAGCATTGACAGGATTTGGTTTCATTGTTCTTCGCTAACAATATGGTCCAGGAACTTCACTTCAATTTCTGGAACCTGCATTTCACTTCATTGAGTGTAACACCCAGCATATAAAATTTCTCAAGTACTACCTGCACTCTCTGGTCATGATCCTGTATAGTTCTCTCACACACAAAAATGTTGTCTGCCTGGCAACCAATGCCTGGAATTTCTCCACAATATGCATCATTTGTCGCTGATAGTGTTCTTGCCCAGAGCTGATGCGAAATGGGGGTATATTGAAATGGTTCCAACCGAACAGTGAGCTTTATGTGTTGAGAGGTGTGTTGTCTAATGAAGGATGTCCAGCAAAAGTGATATTTAAATTTCCAGTAGATTTCCCACATTCCCTGAGAAATTCCAGTACAATGCTATAAACGTGAGACAATGTTAACTTGTACTATTGAAACAGACTCACAACAACCAAACAATATTTATGTTAATTTATCAAGTTCAGTCCTTTCTAATTAGTCTAGGAAAGTGAATTGAGACAAGTGTTTTCATTGATTATATTTTCACTATTTTGTCAATTTGGATTAGATTATTTTGAAAAAATTTTTGCTATTTTTACAGTTGCATAAATATGTTCAATCTTTATTTAATTGCAATGTTAAACAACATGAAAAATTACCATATACCGTGTAAAACAGGATAAATAAACACATTCAATAAACCTAAATGTACGCCGGCCATATTCTGGTCTACTTTGATAAATTTGAATCTCTATTTCTCTGTCAAAAATCAATTCTGTTGATTCATTTGCAGTAAATTCTCGAACCAAAGACTTTTCTTTATTACAGTACGTAATAAAAATTGTGCACTTATTTTGTAATTTCACACAGAATAATTGGACTACATGAATTTAAACCAAAAATTAAAAATATCAACTTCTTGTATGGCTGGCCAGCCCAGCAGTGATTGCGGTTAACATTCCACTACATAGATCTCCTGGGTAACAGGACTGTCACCCCATGAGAGACGTACATTAACCATTATTTTATTACACCTAAAGCATATCACGTTCCGTGCAGGACCCTGTTAATATTATAAATTATAATCCATGGTCACCAGTATCAACCACAAAACAATTCCTTCACAACTACATCGGATCTATTTTGGTTTGTATGTAAAGTAACATTGTGGCACGACTCCAACTGTCATTTATGACAGTAATTTCTTGCATGCTTCATGTATTTAAAATTTCTGTGCTTTACCACAGAATAATAGCCGGACCTCACTAAACATTAGCTTTATTCACTCACTGATATTCTCTTGAGGGATTTCAGCATGCTCACAATAGCTGAATTTTTTATTGCTGCTGCAGTTATGTTTATCACAAGTATGGAACACAATTGGCTAAAAAATATTTTAATGAGTGTAATTTTTTCACCTCACCGGTCATTATTTCCAGCTTTGGAGTAGTAGCAATTTTTTCCCCATTTCTTTTAACTTTTTTCGTAGAGATTCAGACAAATGCCATGCATCAAACTCATGTGTTCTTTGTGGAAATATTGTACAAAGTGGTTACCGAACTCCTCAATGATGTTTGGAAAGAAAACGTTATATTTGTACAGGTTTTTTCAAGTACTGAAGTAAAGATTTTTTTACACGCAGCTTTGTCCAAATCAACAAACTCGATGACTAGTTTGGTGATTACATCCATTATAGTATACGTGATGTATTTGGCTGTGAAACCTTGAGTGTCAAACTAGCCTTGCAAACCAAACCTAGACTACTTATTCTTCTGCATAGAATAATAGCATGCTGATCTGCATGGTTAAAGTGACTTTATTGCTGGGTCAACAGACATGCATAAAGTTTTATAGAACAAAGAAGAAGAAGAAGAAGAAAAAATATAAATTTTAGGTTTTGGCAACTGATACTAGAAGAAGAAGAAGAAGAAGAAGAAAAAATATAAATTTTAGGTTTTGGCAACTGATACTAAAGTACTTAAGTTCAAGCCATTTATGTAAAGGGTAATTGCTAGTTTTACAGAAAGAAAAAAAATACTTTTAAATGTTTTTTTTTTGTCTGATAAATGTGTGGCCCATAATGCATTCAATTTTTACTTTATAGCTCGGTTGCACAGTGATAACAGATTTGTCACATTTACAACAAAATGTAAATCGAGACAGAGAATTTTCCCCCAAAGCAAGAAGTATTTCACACTGTCTATTTTTGAATAATGTGAAGAAATTTCTGTTTCATGTAAGGAATCAGTTTGTTGTTAACTGCTGTCTTGGAGTACTTAACAAATGGATTCGTGCATGTCATATTCTTCCTCAATTTCAGTTGACTCTTTATGACTAATATCGAGTAAGACTTCCCTTCTCAGCTTACAGTGCACACCCAAGTCACTACCAATGGTACGGTTGCATGAATCAACATACCAGCTGCTTGTATTTGTTCATTAGTCTTGCTGATTCCTGCCTCTTCAAACACTGTTTTGCAAATTTCACAGAATGTGTTTGTTGACAACTTTTCGAATGTTTCCACAATTATTTCCTCCACATAAACACAGTAGTGTTTTGCTGCCTTTTGATCAATGAACAATCAAGCACCACGTCCATGCATGCTGGTTATGCCGGCTCACTGTGAGTACTGCTGGCCACCTAGGGTGCTGTGATGTCACTCACAACTCTCTGCTGCCATAGTGTTCTTGAGGCACAACATGAGAATAAAAATATGTTGAGTAGTGCTGTTTTCATTGTTCCTTTTTTCTGTGGTAGTTCTCTTATTTGAATAGTACTTTTAAGTTCACAGGACCTTAAAACACTTGAATGCAACCAGAAGCTCCAGCAGGAGCAATGTGTATCCCTAAATTTCCCATTAACCCACAGTACTAATGTAGTGTACAATATTGCTAAGAAAAAAGCCATGAAAACCACATTAGCCACAGATGGAACAAATCACCTAACTACATGTAGCATTTCTCATAAACATGTTTCCTCCTTGACTATCTTAAAGAGTCATAACTCAGTTAAAAATGTAATTACTCACATCAACACTTGCAGAGGTTCCTGCTGCTAATGAATCATAATCTGTAACAGGAAAAAAAAAACAGTTTTGGGTGCATAATGAACTATTAATTTTGCATTTAAACTAGAACATTGCTTATTATTATGGCTAACACTGTAAAGGACAATATTTAAAACTTACATATATATTTTAAAGAAAGTAATCAACTTAACATATCCCAGATGGAAACAAATTATATTTGAAATTTTCCAGATCTGGGCAAGATATGAATTAGTATATATTTCTCTATCCCTGGCCCAGATATACTTTTTTCATATGGAATTTTTTAAATATATGCTTCTTGAAATGTCAACATGTTACATAAAGGCCTTACATGGGCTTTTGTAACACGGTGGCCACAAGCTAAGCATAACAATACTTCCTGACTTTTCCAGATTTTCCAGGCCAAATTCGAATTCTTTCCCTGACTCTTGAGGGCAGTACATATATTATCTGAAAATATTAATGATCATTTCAGTTGCAGTCAAGCTATCACTACAGGAGGATGTGCTGTTCAGGTAGTTTTTATGCAAGAAAAGGTGAAATTAAGCTCATAGATTATACCTTCAGTTGATATTACAATTTTCAGGATTAAATCACAGACAAGCACTTACTACCTGCTAAAGTCCATGAATAAGTCAGCTAATAAAAAACAAAGAATGAACACTGGAAAACACTTTCAACTAGCAAACAAAACATGGGAACAACCATTGGAATACAAAGACACACATGCTTTCCAATGTAACATAAATACTAGAACCCAGACTGCTAAACATACCAGCTATAAGCTTAGGTTAATATTAAGAATCACTTCTTATCATGTACTGACCAAACTATTGATGTTTAGATACATCGTTTATTAATAAAAATGTTTCTAGAGAATTTATATAAAAAAATTTTTCTGTTATGTTAGGTTAGTATAGGTTAGGTAAGATTCGTTTAAATTACTTGACCTAACCTTACATTAGGTTAGTTTAAGTGAGTTTAGGTTATCTAACCTAGCAAAAATGTTACATAGGACTTTTTTAAGAGAGATTAGAAGCAGTCCTGCATAAAAAAATTTCTTATGTTAGTTTAGATTAGGTAATTTAACATTATCTACTATTATCTAACCTAACCTAACTTTAACAAACCCAATCTAACTAAAACCAACCAAAAATAACCTAACTTAACCTAATGTAAAAATAATTCTACATTAGATTAGGGCCTACTTATAACGTCTCTAGAAACAATTTTCATCAGTAAACTATATGTCTAAAATCAATACTTTGGCCAGTACACTACGAGTACTGATTCTTAATTTTTACCTAATCTTAACTTCATTGCAGTCACTTAAGAAATTGGTTTGTAAGAAACATTTACTCTCATACATCAGGATTAACAACAATGGAATTACAATAATCTGCTAGCAATACTAGTGGCCTGCATTTCCTGCCAGACTTACATAACCCAGGGTGTCCAGCCAAATTCCCATTAATATTTCCAGTATTTTTTTTTTTTTCAGAATTCCTGTACAAAGGAAAAATAACAGAAATATTACAATAAATACTAAAATAAATCGCCTATGCCTATTTCTGCATGTGCAGCAATTAAAAACAATACAGGTGCTGTAAAGAAAATACTTTCGTGCATTGTGTTACACGGCAAAGTAAATAAAACATGGCGGAAATACATAGGTTAACAGGACCCATCAGTGAGAGAGGTCTCTGAACAGTGACAACTGTTTAATAGCTTGCGTGGCCACTGTTTTTGCGCATTTCTTTAGTTGTATCTAGGCTTTGTTACCAGGGTTAGCGAGAGATATACTATACGGTCATGGTTTAAGGCACCACTCCATGGATTACGGGCATGGAGACCAGGCTAGTCTCTTTCTCAGGGTGTGACGTCGCCCGCGTGGCTCTAACCCTGAAGTCACAGAAATCTAAACAGTTTTATTTCTTTGTCAATACACTCTTATGTGGGCTCTAAAGGCGTCCCACACGCCTACCGACCGAAGTTCAAGCAACCAACGACGTTCTACCTCTCTCCTCGACGCTACCACCACAATCCATCTCCCTCAGTCCCGTGATTCGCCGGTTCTCTCCTCACAGTGCGGTGATTCCCTTGTTCTCTCGCCCCAGGCTTGCCACTTCTGCTGTATTTGACGACTCGTTGCGATTATAATTCAACAGTAAAAGAATGGAGATTAAATACTAAACAATGATACTTAATCCCTTATACCCTAAGCACAACCTTTTTTCTTTAAACTGTAAAATTGGTGTTGCAAGTAGCAACGTATCGTATAACTTAGCAAATGTAAACAAAACACACTTAACCTAAAAGCAATAAAGCTTTAGTGGAAAACAACACAGGCAACTTGAGGCATAGGTTGAGACTAAATTAATTACTTGACACTTTTAAAACAACTCATCTCAGCAAGTGAAAAGGTACGTCGCACAAAGGTTATGTTTCATTCGACCTTGGCACACTACATAACTATATAGGCCTACACGACGGGAGTCACATCGGGCTCAATAATGATAGGGGCGAAGCCCTGACGGACGTCAGCCTATTATTAACTACATCAGTTTTTAAAGTGAGATAACATTTCTAGCAGATGTGGTATTCTTCATTTATTTACTACACGTGCTTTTTCAATGGCAGCACGAAAAGAACATGGTAAAACATCCTAAATCCTATTTATTTAATTGGGAGGAAACGTCTGTGGGTACAATCACACACAACAAAAGGCTATGTGGCATTCTGCAAAATATTCTCCGAAGTACTGAAACCAAACAGACATAGTATAGAAAAAAAACCTTGCCATTGCCAAGAAATTCTTTGTACGACTGAGTTGTCCATATAAAAAGACAAAACCAAATTTTGACCTACACTCACCAAATATATAAATCAATGACAGTGACCCTTACAGAAACGTAAGACTTTTATCACATATTTATTTTGCATAAATATATGTTTCAAGCAAAACAATAGCCTAACTGCACATGAACAACAAGTAAATAAAAAATAACGTGAAAACATACAGCAGCTGTAGACCTGACCTACAGCGCACATTACAAGTCATGTCCTGCATTTATATTTACAAGCAGGAAAATGTGTTTCGTGTACTGTAATTTTCATGCTAATTTAACCAGGAAACATTAGTAACTGTATTGAAGTAGAGCCTACTCATCTGTGCTGATATGTTTATAATGAGAACAAAATGATAATGAAAAAGATCAAAACAGGCAATTTTCTTCCTTGCTACGTAAAATTATGTACACTACTGCTGGTCATATTTAACCAAATACAGCTGTTATTTTGTGTTTATTTACATCCATAATTACGCTTGCAATCATCAATGAATCTTGTTGATGTGCAGGAAATACTGAATTATTTTAATGCTTTGACAAACAAAATCCAATAAGAGTGAAATTCCATTGAAAGAAGACCCCGTTAAGTTTTTTTTAATTTACGTCCCAATTAACTTGCTGGTGTTTCAGTTTTACTGCCACACTTAAGTGGCTATGATTCACCAGTTAATGTATTTGGTTATTTGTATGAAAACTAAAATGTAAATTTGTGTTTACAAATGTACTTTATACATGTGACTCATAAAGACTATTATGCAAATAATTTTTGTCCGGTATGAGCTAAATCAGTCTAATAAAAGTAACATTAAAATTACTGCTCTATTGTACTCAGCTTATTTATAAAGAAAATTGCAGAACTAACTCACAAGTCACAAATTTTAACTAAATTAACCTACATACGACACAGTGGTACAGCTGGTTTGAATACAGATCAAGCATATAACTAAAATGTATTATTAAATTGCAATATACAATAATGCGAAACTGAGATGGCTGTCATTACAAGTAAATTTATATTTTAGGGCTAAATTACCGTACACGTACACATAATTCAAGGTAGGAGGTACGTAGGCAGGCCTAATTAGTTATTTTTTAAAATATTGTAACTTAATTATTTGGGCCTACTTGGGTACCTATTTATATTATGTAAGTCTAACAAAACAAACTGAGCAGCTGTAATTTTACTCTGGATCTGGAAGGGCAAGACCCAGTAATGTTTCAGACATCATAAAAAGCTGAAAAGAGTTGTGTACATAAATATCTAATTAAGTGAATGGAAAATTTCATGTTCCTTCATCCGTAGCTCGTGATAGTGTATCACAAATGCGATTGTAGTTTACACCTATACAGCATAGTTATCATTTAACAAAAAGTGGTTTTAACTACTATCTTTTTGGTAAACAAGGAGGTATCCAAAATACTACATTTAAAATACACAGTCATTCAGAGTGGCACAAATACGATAACTCCTTGTAATTATAAAGTAGGCCTGGGCATAACCTAAGTTTACGGTCATGTTCCTGTACTTGTCACATCATTACAATAAAATTTTTGATAGGCCTACCTTATTCAATAACATGTCACTTGCCACAGACAAATATTTTGTTAACCAACATATTTTCCACGTAAGCCTAAGGTAACTTAGTAAAACTAATCAGCCAAGATATTTTGTGAATTTACAGGTTAAAGGAACAAATTGTATAGAACATTAAAATACCATGGATGATATTATTATACCACACTTAATCGGAAAACACATGTTAAATTTTCTTCTAATATCACAAACCACAAAAGAGATCTACGATGAGAAAAATCCTCTATAATAAACAAATTTTACAAAATATTTTACAGTCGAACGTCAGACTTGTAGTTGCTGAAGTTGCTAAGCAACAGTGTACAACATTGAAGCCGGCAATGTTTACATTTCCCGCAGTGTTACCTGTGTACCAATGGAGTCATTAACTACTTCAAGTGCAGAAATTGAAACACAATTCGACTTACACAGTCTATGATGTAGAATGCGTTAATTGGTTGGCGGCAAACCTTGAATGCTAAAACTTGGAAGTTCACCATCTTTTACTGTGATGTCTAAATAACACATAAAATACATTATAGCCGTCTGCATTAGCTTACATGTACTCATCTCTTGTAACGTATTATTGTAACGTGATATATCTTGTAGCCGGGGCTTAACTTTTGTATTCATAACACTTTAGATCAAAACTGCAAAACATGCTTATAACAATAATTTTGTGACAATTTTCCTCTACAGCTTATAAGTATGAAATTTCACACATCCCACATCCCTGTACACTATGTAGCATTGCAGGACAGGGGATTTTATTTTATCTGGTGAACTACTGTCTTATATGATCATCATTTTCTAATATGTTTAAATTTGTAAGATTATTTTCAGTGGTCTCGGTTTCGGAAAGGGAGAGTAGAGACACAGTCATTTTCCTGAATGTTCTAGTTAGGGTGTAATGTTTATAGTTATGGCCAGGTGGCCTTGGTAGGAGGCAATAGCTTTGTTTTCTTTTTGTGTTCTAGTTTTTTCCGCGGGAGTTTTGGTGCCGTTTGTTTATTTAATGCGTAGTTGATAATTATACCCTAGAGGGTTCTAGATCATGGAACGAGTGACGAAGGTCATGCCACCGAGAACCAGCCAATGAAAACACAGCGTGTGGCGCCCCTTCGCCCTTCGTTCTGGAATGTTTGCCTCCGCCATGTTGCAGAATAAGTCGTGACGCGATCCAGAGCGGACGTGCGCGGGGGTTGCGGCCCAAGAAAACTTTATGAAGTAAAAGTTCGGGAGTGAAACACTTAACATGCACGGGTAGCACCGCAGTCTCTCGTCTTTAACCTTCTTTCGGACAACTTTAAAATCTACCAAATTCGTTTTCCGCCCGTGCATGTAGGCCGCTAGGTGCAGAGAGCCAGGATGGCTACTCGTTCTTCGCCGCGTGTGGCTTCACCGTGTGAAAATGTCTTGCCTATTTTAAACGCCTAATATAGAGATGCTGTGTTTCCGCTTATAACTTTCCGTGAGCTGGACCTACCGTGCCAAGACAGTGATAATGTATTTCGTGCCGATGTAAACAGTAATATAATAAATCAGAAATAGTGGAAAATAGTAAAGTATATTATTTCAGGACGAACCTTTTCTTTAAAATTCTGGTGTTGACTGTGGAAATTCAAAATTTGGTCTAAAGCATGACATAACCTACAAAATTATTACTAATAAATTCTGGAGAACGTGACCACCGATCAAGAGATATGTTCCAGCGTATAACCTTGCTTGTTTTGGCTGGGTTATTCCCCAGCTAGTACACTGGTCTAGGAGGACTGGTGTGCTACATTTGTGACGAGTGGAGCTCAGGTACTTGTGCTAGAGCGAAACGTCGCAATGCACGAGAAAGCTACATAACTTAAAGTTACGAAAAAGTATCAAAATAGTATTTTAGGCATGAGATGCAGAATTTTCACAACTGCCACCATCATATTGTAAATCACCTCGCCAATATTCTCCTGTTAAGTGATTATCGGACTCTTGTCAGGTTAGCTAGACATAAACTCTCTGGCTAGCGATAACAGGTGTTCATACAACACACTTATAGCCTAACAGGAGAATAAAATTATTCCAAGCACTAACCAGTGTTGATACAACTGGCTTTAACAGAATTTTCACGACTGTCACCACCATGATGTAAATCGTCTCACCCTTGTCACTATTCTCCTGTTAAATATTTACCAGGCTCTTCCACGGTAGGTTGACTAGCCAGAGAACAAACTCTCTGACTGGCTAATGATAACAGGAGTTCATACAACACATTTATAGCCTAACAGGAATAAAATATATTCAAAGCGCTGACCAGTGTTGGCCCTAATGATTGACAAAAGCTGGTCACATGACTGAGATAACTTACCCTACTCCAGCAGGTGAGTTTTTGAAAACGCTTGTTGTGGTTTTGGTTGTCTATTGTTTTTACTTTTTATCGCGCCAAATGGGGATATTCGTCTACTAACCGCTGCTTACCCTGCTCGTGAGGCTGTCAAATGTACAACAAAATGGGTAAATTTCACTTGGGTTGCATTTAAAACAACTACCGGTAACTGGAATTTTTGGGTGACCTACTCTACCCTCGTGAACTTTCGAAATAGCGGAGTGGTGCTGCAACTCTATGTGTCTGTGGCGTATACATGTTGTGGCATGCGAAGACTCTCATTCGGTCTGAACGTAGTCAATTGAAAAGGCAAAAGTAGAAGATGCAGTTTTGCTACCTCTGATAAACTATGATCTTGAGAACACGGGAAAACTTACTACGCTTATAATGGATAAAAATTGGTGGATGATTCCTGGAATCGTTATGAATTATGTAGAATTCCTGTACATTTCCCCCATAAGCGAAATCCCGTATATTACCTACTATTCACGCATTTCCAGTCGCTGGACACCCTGGTAACACCACAGCTACTGTCAGGTTCAGGCTGAGTTCCTACATTGCTCTATACTGGCCTTTCTGGTTTGCTATCGGTATCTTTCTCCGATGCATTTGGCATGCTTCTTTCCATTACTGGTGGCGACACATTATTGCCCCCTACAGTTACTAGAGCCTGTCTCCCAATGTAACCCCTCTTTACTAAAAAGTTTTGCTTAAGTCACTGTTTGTCTCTATCCCATTTTCCCTTTCTCTACTCATGTTACTGGTTTAAGTATGCATCAAATGTTGACTATTACATCTGTAAGTTCTACCATCAGTTCAAACTAGTTAAGACCTAGGCACAGCAAATTCAGTTGGTGTAGCTGATACTATCCAATATTTCCGCAAGTCTGGGACCCAAATTCTATTACCTTTCCCCAACTGTGACAGTTCCCTAACCCAATGATGCTTGTCATAACATTGTGCCCGATACTCCTTACTTCAGCTCAACTTAACCTGTACGTCTTCTGGGTAGTTCTCTTTTTGATTCAAAGAAGGTATGGTAGTACAAACTTTTCTGCCCAACATTAGTTTTAAAGGTGAAAGACCACACTTCAAAGGTAAGCTCCGATGAGCCAGAAGAGCTTAGTTAACGTCACCATTTTTGTTCCGCATTATTTTGGCTGTTTTGATGGCAGCCACTACATAACCAATACAATGGCTCAGTTCAAAAGGAAACAACTAAAAAATTCCCAGTTTTGAGTAAAATGTGAATGGCAAGATTTCCGTTTCACTGAAAAATCTGTTTGTTAACAAATTTGATAGGTGTTAATTTGAAGTAAAAGTATAAAGGCAACTATTTAAGGTATAAAAATGTATACAGTCTGTCTTTGCTGAAATTACCACACTTTAAAATAAAATAAATACAATTTCTAGCTCTTTACTGGCAATCAGAATATAGTACCGTGTCATTAAAATAAGTGAATTTTTTTTTTAACTGGGCAGATTGCACTTCTGCCTATGTGTTGGTGAGCCAAACTCAAAAATGTAATTTTCTGAGATGCTTCCTTTTCAAACTAGGCCATGGATTATACTAACTGAAATATGGGCTGCTAGTTTTATGCTCAAACCTGGAAAAATGTAAAAAATGTCTGTCCATCCAAGCCACAAATTGTAATAGTACTTTCTTGAGATACTATACTGGTAGATGCCAAAATGGAAAATGGAAGACATTTAATGTTGGTACCTGTGTCCATGGTCATATAGTTAGGTCTGGCAACTGTCTATCTTTCGCAATGTTTGGCCTCATGCGCTTAGTGAAGCTCGCGGCGGCCCTGCGGACTACGAGCGCTAGTAGTAGGTTGACCCATCGTCTGCATTGTTATTGATAGCCTTTTCGGACATTCTTGGTTACTATAATTTATAGAGTTTTGCAAATGACTTGTCGCGTTTACAAGAAGAAATTTGTTATATTTGGGTGATTTTGACACTGTTCAAATCATTACCATTGTCTTATTTAACTAATGATTTAAAATGACAAGTGTGCCTCGCACCTCTATGCTACGAGGCTACAAGGAATATTATTTGACTCAAAAACTTTAAATTACTCGTTATTTCATAGTTCCAAAGAACCCCGTTAAAATACAGTGAAATGGCAGTCAAAGTTATTATGTTACAATTTAGAACCAAAGTGTGGAAGGCAATGTTTACGATACACTTTGTCCCTATGGCCAAAGGTAGTAGTTCTCAAGTGATTTAAATTTAAGGTGAAATAAACATTGTTTGCAATTTTGCTTTAACCAGTTGTTAAATCAATGTAATTATTTGTGCATTTCCATTCTTAATTTAAATTAAATATCAAAATATTATAGGTGTAAGTGCCCACCCCCCTTCTTTTTTTTCCTGAATCTACTCACAAACTTTAAATTAATCCTGTTTTATTATGTCTTCGAGTTTACAGCCATCACTTAATTTCCGATTATCACAAAACAAACACGTCCGTGAATTTCTCTAAGCGACTTTGTTTCATGTATGGGTACCAATTATATTTTAGCTGAAATACATTTTTATCTTTCAGTTTTTACAAACTATTTTTGGCAGTGTTTATTACACAAATAAAACACTTATGGCAATATGTTATTCAAACAGTGTAAAATGGCTGTGTAGTTTCACAATATCCATGTAAATGGTTGGGCGAGTACAAGGTAAAGAAGAGTTTTCCATTGGAAATAGTTGTAGTGTGAATTAACTGGTTTAGTTGATACCAAGCCCCTCAATCACCTTCCTTGTCATGTTGTTACAAGATTCTCCACCACATTCTCATTGTATCAGTTGAGTACATACCTAGCAAGAATGCTATGATTCTTATTACATTTCTGTGTGAAGGATCAGACCAGTTACAGGGTGAGCTCATGCTGGACTGTGTACTCAACCCAGAATGCTCTATCAACGTAACCAAGGCATGAAGGTTAAACAGTGCTTGACACAATCACCTTTACATACGTATTTTTGTTCAGTATTGTGTGAATTTTTTAAAATGGTATACTTTCTCTTCTTTACTGGTGGTTCAGGATAAAATGAGCACTTCTGAAAGCCTAGTTACATTTTTTTTTTAATTCCAGATAATTTATATTCTCCTGTTACTTCTTAATATAAACGAATCACCTCCAGTGTTCATCACAGTGTGTTGATTGTACCAATTTCAACACTTAATAATACCTGAACTCAATATAAACAATATTTTAAATAATTGCGCTTGCCAAGGTGTTCTTCAAAAGTGCTCAGTTTATCGCGAACCGCCTATGATTGCCTTATAGTTCATCCCAATTTCTAAAATGGTTTTAAGAACATTGGTTCCTATTTACACTTTTTGCATAAATATAATTTTTTTTTTTTTTGAAATCTAGAAAGCAAGCAGATATTTTTAACCTTTCACATACATGTGTTGAAAATTGGTAGGGTATTGCTATGAAGTTTTTTTTATATTAATCTGTTTAGTTATTGACTTCTAAACAATTTAGTCAATAATTAAGCCTAACAAAATAGTAAAAGCAATTTTCAACTCATATGTTAGACGGTTTTGCTATATCTGCTCCCATTCACAATTTACAAATAGTATTCACAAAAACCGAGTAAATAGGAACCAGTGGCCTCAAACATTATGTAAATCAAAAACATTTCTTTATATCTCATTATGCACTGACTTGGACAGCCCTGTGGGTCATTGTATCACTTCAAACCTGCCTCAACATTTATAGCAACTGTTTAGTTTCCTCATTTTAATTTCTATACCTACGTTCAAACATTGAGTACAGTGAAGTGAAACAATATTATTGTAAGGAAGAAGCAAATTATTGTAAAGTTAAATTAGAACAGATGTGGTAAACAACAGACCATAAAACATAACAGTCACTATATTTAGTATTGCAAAGGTGCACACTTGAAAATAGAATATATTTTCTACAACAACAGAAAAGTTAAGTTCATATGAGATCTTCTCGTATGACAGTTTCAAAGTTCTTGTAGCAGGTTGTTCCATTACAAACTGAAAGAATGTGTATACATAAATAATAATTTTACATCAGCAATTGGGCTAGTGCCTATTGGCAAGCAGACTCCGCCCCAAAAGCCAATCCTTCATTCCCTTCCTAAACCTTCCAACCCCCTCACAGTCACCAACTCCTCCCGCAGTGTATTCCACTCCCTCACCGTCCTCACCGGCATTGCCTGTCTACCCCTCTCCGTTCTCCTCCACGCCCTCTGAATCTTCTCACTGTTGTTTCCTTTTCCTTTAAAAGTTCCCTCAGTTAGTTGGCTGGCCAAACTGCCCCATTCCCCCTCCCCGCGTTCATCACCATATACAATCTGACCAGTCTTTCCATTCTCCTTCTGTCTCTCAATGGTTTCCATCCCAATTCCTTCATTACGCTAAACCTAAAGTTCCCTTCCTTTTCACCAGCCTAACCCTACATCTCCCATTAATTTATCACTCATCTTGCTGTCCTTTCTAGCTCTTGCACCTCCATGTACAGACCCCACTCAGTGGCAGCATATTCCAATACTGGATGAACCATCATGCAATATGCCTGCTCAGACTGCACAGCGAAAAACTTTACTGTCTTAATTGTCACAGAAGCCTAGAAATTATTATTTGTGACACATTCAGCATAGCCATGACAAACATGTTAGCGTCCATTTGTGGGGACAATATAACTTTGTGCTACTACAGTATATGATTACAACACATTGGCCTTTTGTCACTTAGTACTCCACAATTGTACTCATCTCACTGTGCATAACTTTGGACTAGCTTCTACAATATCCAAGATCAATATGCACAGTTCTTTCTTTGTAAAGTATGTTTTCATACTGGACTGCTTAATTGTTGGCATGTTATGCACATGTAAAAGCTTATCATAAATTTTGGAAGCAATGTTGTCAAACAAGTAGGTGTATAGGTCACAATTTGACTTTACTACTATGTATATAGCCCATGGGTGTGTAAGTAGATTGTGTTAGTAATTTAGTCATCAAGCAGCAGAATACAGGGGCCAATTAGAAACTGCTGTAACTTGTAACACCACACCAGGACCTCAACAAGGGTGAGGGGAAGTGGAAGGTGTTAAAAGAGTACATAGCTGTACTATGCTCCAAGCAAAGGTGACTTCATGGAAGAGGCATATATAGAAACATATAGGTAACAGTGGAGAGCCGTAATTAACCTTTATGTTATTGGTTGAAATTTTTGTCGTACTTAAGCCCTGCACTACGTTTTTTCAATGACTGGCCAAGTAAGCCTCTTCATCGTCAGATCTAAAGGTATGGGGGTGGTACTGTGATGTAGTCGAAGACTGCTCACGTTACATCGACGGTGATACCTTGTGGGGTCTAGCAGGGTGTGCGTTATGTAATGTGTAGCATATAGGGATGTAATTGGCTATTACATTTTCTCGGGGTATGCTATCCCATTTCTTCTGTACCATTACAATATGAACATTAGAAGGCAAAAAAATATATTTATTTTTCAGGCTTTGAAGGTAAGAGTGGATTACAGTAAATGAACCTTTTTTTTTCATAATGGCAAGTAATAACTTCAGTTCACTAATTTGTATAATTTATTTTTAAAACAAAGTAAATGAGATGCTTTAAGACAAAATCATAATGAAGTTAGATATATAATGAACACTTAGCGTAAAAGTAAAAACACTGGGGTGCACACAAGCATTCACATCACATGACGTGACTTACATACACTAAGTGATGTTTGTCAATACTGTGGGATCAACTAATGCTGTAATAACTACGACTGACGTTATGTTAGAAATACGTTTACTCGTCCACAACATACAACACACATACATCTGGTACGAGCTACTAGACAATGTTTACACACGTCGGCCATGTTGCCATAGACTGTCCGACCTACACGCATGACCACACACATGACATCCTCCCCTTCCAATGAGCCAGTTCACTCTGATAGGTCTTTCAC
>PNEQ01019771.1:0-101753 GCA_003012365.1 Medauroidea extradentata
GATATCGATAGTTGATTGGAAACACATTTAAGGTCTTTTCACCCCCTTAAATGTTAAATTTCGAAAAATCCTTAAATTGGCCAATATGCATTTTTACGAGTTTCCTATTAAAGTAAAAATCACGATGATAGGCCGTCGGGTTCGAGCTCTATCGACGTTTCTTCGGAAACACATTTCACCCCTTTTCACCCCTTTAGAGTTCGAATTTCGAAAAATCCTTTCTTAGTGCTCGCCTACGACCTGAGGGGAACCCCCACAAAAAATTTCACGATTATAGGTCCAGTGGTTTGGGCTGCAGTTTGATATGTCAGTCAGTCAGTCAGTCAGTCAGTCAGTCAATCAGTGAGCTTTCATTTTTATATATATAGATATGACTTTACATTTACGTACTTTTGTGTTTTTATTTCAAATCAATTAATTTTTTTTTTTACTTGTGCACTGTTTTCGCAGCATTAATGTTTTTTACCCACCGAAATCTTCCACGTCCAAAAAAAATTTAATAAATGAGACAGTATCACTGCATAAAATAATCGAAAATATGACTACGTTCCGAAGACTATTTTGTATAGCGAATGATGAATAATTTGTGCTGATTAGTATTTTTTTTACACGTAAAATATTCTGAGGATATTATTAATGATCTAACTGAATAAACGTTTTGCTGGTAATATCTATAAAACTGTTTGAAATTCAATTAAATAAACCTACCCTCAACCCGTAATTATTATCGTATTTCTTTATTCTCTCTATTAATTCACATATAATCCTTCAAAACCCGGCCAACATGATTTCCTCCCTAAACGACAAGTTTGACTATGAGCCTGTTCTACCCCAACAAGAAAAAACACGAGTAGCTCGTGTGTCATATGTTTGGCTGCATGAGGAAGCGCTGAGGGAGAACGTGCAGTATATTACATATTACGTGTTTTCGAAAGCTCACGAGGGTAGGGTAAGTAAGCCAAAATTAGTTTAAGTCATTTTCTTGGCTTCTGGGGTCGAGACGCATCTTGTGTTGCTTCATGGACAAAGTTTCGGCCGTCCTGGAAGCTTCCATCCCCAGGTCGATGCAGGAGATTGGATGGTCTCTTTATATAGCTGTCTCTGCTGTGCTGCTCTCTGATTGGATGAGCTGTTCGGCCAATCGCCTGCAGGATTCCTCCTGACTGGCTGATGTTGACAGCCAATCATGGCTAGCCTGCAATCTATGCTAAACGTAACTCGAGTGAAGTATCCCCGTGATCAATTCCTCACTTACCCTGCTTGAGAGAAGGGAAGTGGCAGTTCGCAGACGAAAGTCGCTATTAACGCGAAAACAAAATGTAAACAGTACACATAGCCAAAACCGCAACGAAGTCAAACTGAATGCACTGTAGTCAAGGTATCGAAGAAACGAGGCCAAAAAGAATATAAATTTTAAAATGTAAATATATCTTCATTCATAATGTATTCTGGACTTTTCATTTAGCGAAATATTTAAACAAGTATAAAAAATGTAAATTTTTTCAGCTTAGTGGCATCTTAAAACTCTTAGCAATAACACAGTGGTTCAACGAGGTCCTGGTGAGCGACAAATCCTGGTCACGTGACTGAGATAACTACCCTACTCCAACTCGTGCACTGTGAAAAATTTTTCTACGCTGACATACGGAAAAGTACTGGTAAAAATTTCTCCGGATACTTACAAAAATTCACAGAAACTTTATTCTTCTTCGACAGACGTTTCCGTAAATTCAAACTCATGATACGGAATTAAGCCATACCTGCATGTCCGTAACACTGCAACAGTATTTCTACAATTGTACAGATTCTCAGGTAATGTTCTAAAAATGTATCGGTAATATTTACAGATCCGTAATCCATAAATTTGAAATGTGCATATGTGCATAGATATACGGATATGTTAAGTGTGAATTTCGTAGACTACTGCATATTAACAAGACATTTCCGTATTTTGTTTTCAAGGCGCCTATTTCCGTTTATTTACTATACTTTTCCGTTAAGATCTCCGTAAATTTACGGATATTTTTATCAGTGTACGCTCTGAAAATGCCCATATAATACCAAGCGCACTCTGCAGTGACAACTAAATAACATCAGTACAGCACCAGAGATGAGATCCTAACCGGAAGTGTGGTCGCTCAACTCAACCCGCCTTTATTCAAATTACGTGCTTCTCCTGAGAAGCAGAGGTTTATATGTTCTACGTCGAGCTCGCCCCACACACACAACACACAGGCATGTGTACTGCTCATATAAGTTATACATAAAAAGGGTTTGGGTGCTAGCAGATTTACCACCTGTCAGTTGGACAATAGACTCTACAGGCACACCTCATGAAACAGCAACACACGCTGTACTATACATAACAATTCTAATCCAGAACAGCCAGTAATTTTAAAGGTGTAACATACCTACACGATACGTGGGTTACGCAAAAGTCCTGGAATAGTTTATATTATATAACACGTGTGTCGTAAACGTGAATTTTTTTAAACATAGGGCGACTTTGGGACATTTTATACAGATTTTATTTTTTATGTGTGCCAACTGAGAGTAAATGTAAATTAAATTTCATGTAGACGTTTGCTATTTAAAATTTATCGCAAGGCAAAATTTATTTTTGAAAAAAAAAATTGTTTTGAAATGTTCTCGCATTCACACTCGCTTACGGTTTAGGTGTTTGTGTGTTTGTGCTTGTGTGTGCATCGAAAAATGTGACAATTAAATATTGTCTCTTCTATTGTACCTTTAGCTTAACGTACGGGAGACTTTCGTCCTTGAACCTATTCTTTTTAAAATAGTTTGTGTTAGCAATAAATTTAAAACTGTGTTTAAAAAAATTAAACACGGTAAGAGTTACTGATAGCTACGTAAACCATACGAAATAGAACTGCGTTGAAAACATCCGCATTTGCAAAAAATAGTGGTGGCAATTTACTAATTGAATACTATAGACCACCGTCACACGTTATTGCTGTTTGATGTGGTTGTCGCGCCCAGTATATCGTATCGAATAAAATTGTGACCAAGGTATAGGCTTTCATATACAAATTCACTTGAACATTACAGTTACGTGCTGATCGTATCTATTTTTTTACGAAGAAGGACAGTTTAATTACTTTTCAAATGGAAAAGATGACAACGAACATTGTTTAAAAAAATCTCTATGTTTTAATTAAATCCGCTTTTGAATGGCAAGCTGGAATGTTTTGTTGGAAATACGTATTTACTAGCTAATGCGGGTGGGACGCAGAAAGCATACAGTTGCATAAATGAACTAAGCACAAGCAAATTACTAACAGAAAATTAAAAACGAAGAAACAGTAAGAGGATATCATAAATGGCTTTAATCACTAAACATACAAATAATTCCGAAATAGCAATAAGTCTGTATATGGGAAACTGACCATGTATCGTATTATGCCTTAACACTGTGAAAACCACTTTCCGCGCTTCACAAAGTTGGGAAGGATCTCTACAATGAGCTAATTAGGTTAACAATTAAGAGTAGACATGTGTAGTTTTGTCAATAAGTAACCAACGTATTAAATATAGGACCACAATTACAATATTTTAACATATTTCTGTTATTGAAGTTCTAACCTTTCACGAACTAATGTAGGTTTACCCCAGTGGCGGCTCATGGGTTGTTGCAGATAGTCGGAACTGTACACACTTGATGAACGCGCCGTAGACCAACGACCATGAAATATGTGCCGGCTACTGGATCTGTTGTGACCACTCAGTAGTAAGGGACACCTGCACATCAGCGTGTCAGTGGCTGTAGAGTCAACCAGCGCACAATCCTGTACAGTTCTAAGCAACTGCAGCCCTACCTGGAAACAACCCACGAACCGCCACTGGTTTACCCTATAATGGAAAAAACAATACGAAAACGGAAAGACAAAACATAAAATAGCCAACCAACGTGCTTAAAGATGGCTATAACGATGATAGTAAACAACGCGGACAACTCAAACGAATACAGCGACAGATGTTTGTAGACTGTAAAATAAATGATTCTAACAAGCTTATGGAGGTAAACTCCCTTCGACTATAGTAGATGAGACGATTCGAAAACTGATATCAGTTACCATCTTCAAGCACAAGAACAATCTTAGTAACTCCAGCAGACTGGCTGTGTTCCCTCAAGTGAGTGTGCCTCTGAGCGTAGGGCGAACCACTGAAGCGCGCATTTACTCTCAGCGAACCACTTGAATATGACCTATCGCAGCGGTAGTGATGGGAAAAATCGAGTATTTATTGAAATCGAAGACAGAATGAAGAAACCCGGGAATTTCACGGGTTTATGACTTTCCGGTTGGATTTCACAGTCCTATGTACACCCAGGGCTCAGTTTCTTGTCCACTGGTTATCGCTAGAGGCACGAGTATTTTGCGTATTAATCTGGCAACAGCCTAGACTTCTCAGACCTATGCACACACTGGCCAAAGTCGTATATACATTGGCTTCTAACAGTAATACGTGTTACCACTTACCACCACGACTTGTTTTCTTATTTATCACTGGCTTGCAGTCGTCAGAGGTGTGTTAAAACAGGTGTCGTCTAATCACAGAAGGAGTAGTGAAGTATACAATATTGGCATCCAAACTGACCTTGAATCAATACGCGAAATAATATTGCCTCTAGCTATCGCTCATGTAAGTGGCCAGTTTTACATGAGACAAGGTAATTCCGGAGTTAACTTGAAGGGTTGCTATTTGTTCAGAATCCCCATGGATGAATTCAGTAAACAGTGGTCAAATCGCGAAGGTAACTTTTACATACAAGAGGTAAAAATTCTTCATTTTCTTCGAAGGAATTCGCGAAATTTTGTTGTCTCTTTTGTATCAACCACATAATGATTTTGTGGTGGCCATACCATTTTAGTAGTGACAGTAAAATGTTTTAGTGGTTACCACAAAATTAATTTACAAAATATTTTGTAGTAGTCACAAAACATTTTTTTTTTTCGTGAATGCTAATCCTACAGTATTTTTAAAGTAATAATTAGTGCAGTTTGTTAAAATTATGTTAAGTTTGTCATAAGGCTGAGTGTTCTCTTTCGTAATCTAATAATACCCGCGTAGCAAAAATGAACGTTTGTGTAGATAAACACAATCTGAAACTTAAGTGTTGATAATATTTCTGAATCTGAGTCCGACAGCTTTCTCTCGGAATGGTCATGTAAGAAACAGAATTGAATCGAGATCTTAGACACTCTGCATAGCTCATGCATATTCAGCCAAGTGCACACTGTAACACTGGCTTCAATATTTGATATTTTGTCCAACCAAAATTCTGAGAATAATTGCCGAAATTCCGGATATATATGCTTTCTTTTTATCTTGCGCTACAGGAACACATTACATTCGTTAACGTTCAATATTAAGCTGGAATATACCAATATATAAAATTATGCTTGAATGCTTACAAAATAATAAAATGATCATGCAACAGTTGCCGTACGTGATATGGGTATGCGTCTCAACATAAATCCATTTTTCTTCGGTTTTTGAACTATGAGAACAATAAGTTAATCCAGAATAGCAGATGAAACTGTTGGGAACACTCTTACTTGTTACTTTATATTTTTTGTGGAATTCTCTCTAAATAATTGAACACCAAATGAAGTAAAATTTTCATAAAGCAAACATTATTTTGGTTGTAGCCTATATTTTTTGTACTTGCTGACGAATTCACAACTATGGCGTTTTTTATCCAGCCAATATAAGAAAAGTAAACTGCTAATCGAAACCTAACTTTTGAAACAACAAAAAAGTACCTCCCAAAAATAAAAGAAATAATTGACAAATTTAGTAACCGAAAATTTTACGCAAGTAAATATATGGATATTCTGTCACGCTTTAAGTGAATGTTTAAACCTATGCAAATACCAAATAACTTTTCGTAGAGATATCATAGATATGTTGTCGAATAGGCAATGACGGGGCAATTTTATCCACACGGTTTATCAATTCAAGTATTTAAGTTGTTTTTATAACGGTTTCGCAAAAACGTCAAAATTGTGACTTTGGCGGCGAGAAGATAGCGAGCCAGTTCAGTGACTTGCGCCTAGATGCCAGGCACAAAACCGATGGAGCGTTAAGAGTGACGTCGGTCGGCGTATGTAATGCATTATCGCCTTTACACGCAAACCCAGCGACTGGCGCACAGAGCTTTACTGTTGTTTATTTTCCTATGGGACTTAAAGCGGTAACCGTATTATTTTATTTGCGATACTTGTGGTTCAAATCCCAGCGCTTATTACTGTTAATGTGTTTTCGAATCCGGATGGAATTCCCCTAGATACGGCAGTTTAAAAAAGCTGTTTTTAGCCGTTCAGAGAGTCTTAAAAATCGTGTTTATGATAAGTGATCGTAATTTTTAAACTGATATAAACATTGTTTGGAATGTGTTTTCTATTCACAGATGTACAAACGCAATGCGCGTTGAGATGTTTCTTCCAAATATGATTACTTGTGACTCGCTGCAATGCGTTTCAAGCGCAGGTAGATAGGAACCGTGCCACTTCCGCGCTTCTGGGGCTCGCACGCACACAAATACTTCGCGGCTCGAAGACGTCTCCCTAAAGCCGTCCCGACGCCTGAACTGACGCCCGACGTGCCGCACCCCAGCCAGCAGTTATCTGCGTCTCAACGCCGTCTTACGTGGCTCGAAAACGTCTGTACCAAAATCCGTTAACAAAACCTAGCCTTGCTGTTGTTTGTCGCCAACATCCCCGCCGTTTGTCCTGCAGGCTTTGGTTCAGCTGGGGCAATCAGGAGACGGCATCTAAAAGATGGCCTCGCCCCTCGATGACAATAACTTCCTGCCATTGCCGTATTTACTACAATAATAATTCATTTTCATTCCGCTACACTCTACAATTACCCTACATGTTTTCAGAAATACCAAAAATGTCTTATATTCTAATTATTATAACTATTCGACATATGTATCTTAAACTCATCCTTTCCTCCACTCTCGTCTGGCAACTAGGATGGGGGTGGGGTGTGGATACATGAGCGGTAGGGGGCGAGAAGACCCAAACATACACCTGCTAGTTTCACAGAAGCAAAATATATTTATTTACGTTTATGCTAACTAAAATTCTGTACATAGATAACTGCTTTATTAAAATTGTTTCGTAGGTATTCTAACATGATGACGAGAATAATCAATGGTTGCATGACATGTTCATTATTGTCTCTGTAATTTATGACGTTTGATTACACTTGGTGGCTTTTATCCTTATTAATTAGGGTGACATCCATATGGCACGTCATAAGTTTCATTATATATCGTTAGGTAACTATTTACGTAAATCTTGCTAAGCAAGTACGCTGGGATATTTTTTACAGTTCATAACAAAATTAATGACACATTTACAACCACATTTTTAGAACATATAGTCCCCTAACATTTGATAATGATAACTTTATTTCGCATTTGACACAGATCTCTTTTAAAATCTGCTTAGTTTAAGATAAGAAAGTACGCTAAAGTTAGTGACTTCAATAGTTACCTGATTTTCAATGGGACTAATTACTTGAATTAGGATAATCTGTTTGAAATACTTTTGCAACGGAAGTGAATGGTTTTGAATAGATTCGTGGACGTATTCTGTCTTCCCAGAAAACCGGATAAGACAAAACTAACAAAAAATACAATCCAACATTAGCTGAATTCAGAACATACCTGTAATATACCATGCACAGTTAATCCCACAAGAAATTATATTATATAAGGTTCAAAGAGGAAAAAAAATAATAAATTCAAAAATAAATAAAAATCGTAATAAATAATGTGGAAGACTGAAATGGCAGCACATACAGACAGCACAGAAGATAACAGCCAAGGCATCACACAAGCTTGGAAAACATCTAGGACTACAAAGGCGTAAGACTGGGCGATACAATGAAGACGATATAGATAAACGCTGAAGGTTTCCTTAGACGAGTTAATCGCAACGTTCTGGGAACAGACATCTGCCCACATCTTTTAAAACTAACTGCAGCTAATCCTATCTTGTTTTCACCACGTTTTTACTAACCCGTTTTCTTGTCTAATTGTCTGTTCGATACAATTTTTGCTATCGTTTTTAAACTGTTACTAGAGACTTGACATTTGAAACATAGCTCAGAACTGAATGACAACGCAATGTAAGTGGAAAAAAGTTTGTTTTTCTACAAATGACTAATTTTTGTATCATACCACGTTAAAAGTAACTTCCCTATGAGTCGGAGACTTACAACGTTCAACATAGCTCAGAACTGAATCACAATGCAATTTGAGACGGAAAAATTAAAAAATAACTATTAAAATACAAAAATAAAAAAATTAAATTAAAGTTTTAACTACACTATAAAGTAGAACGTAATAATTAAATATTTTAAATATACCACGTTATTAAACTGACTAAAAATGTACACTTATTTCTCCTATGAAAAATATTGACTGATTCAAAACGAAAAACACGGGGGGGGGGGGCATACTATAGATAATTAATGCATGAATAGTTTACGAACGTCACTAACAATTTTATCGCACTGCGAACGACATGAACTGTTGTGTCAGTTTTTCTCAAAAATGTATAATCTATATAATCCTTGCACTTATCTATTGAAAGCATCTTTTTTGTATTTAAATTTTATAAGTATTTTCATGAGAGGAAATTATGTTACACTTTTAAGCCAGTTTTTAAAATGTAGTTAATTTTTTTTACTTGAATATAATTCAATGTTCATAAAAATTTCTCGCCTGGTTTTCTTGGACGACAAACTAATGCAAGTCTACTAGAATTAAAAAACAATCGAGTGATTTATGATACGGTAAACCTATACCAATTCAATCCTGCAACTATAATGTTTTACCCATAATGCTAACGCCCTTTAGTACATTTAAGGAATAAGTTGGTGGTTTCAAGTAAGAGTAGCAGAAAAAGGAAAGAAGTAAGTATTAAAGTGCACCTAAATAGTTTTCGCACGTGCTATTTCACCATTTTTTATCTACGTTCGCAGACCTTAAAAAATAAGTGTTGAGTTAAAAAAACTTTCGATTTTGATTGATGAACATGGGACTAGAAATAGAAGGAAAACTCTGTACTAATGGAGTAATGGAGTCTGCTTACCGGAATCCATTAGCTTCCATTTATGCTTTATATAAATGATAAATGATTAAACGTTATTAATTTTCTGTGTTTCTCTCCTCTCGCCTCAACCATTTAATACTTTACTGGGAGTGTATGAAATTCATCTTTGGTGAAAATGTGAGGGTATCAAATGGACAACTCCTTTGTTTGTTATGATAAATCTACTTGCCTAAAATACTTTCACGAGGGAAAAATTACATTTTCATATTATGCGCAATTTAATGCGTGTTTCCTCGCTTTCTCTGGTAAACGAGGGTATAGTGTGCCGTTTGTAAGCATACTGCGTATCTTGCCAAACTACAACTATCCAGAGAATATTTTTCTTATACAAATAATAATTTTATTATGACGAATTTAAACTACCCAAAAACTTGTTAAACTCCGTTTAACCCTTGTTAAGATACAGCTACTTAAAAACAAACATGTTTTACAAAAAGGATCATGTTTTACGACAAGTTGTCTCGTTCCCACGAACTAATTTGGTTTTAAAAAAATTCGTTTAGTAACGCATTTCACAGAAACGGGGTGAATAAAGAAATGTAGGGATGTTTTTTACTTTATCAAGTGACTGTAGTTTGTTCCTAAATGCCTGAAGCAAGTTATAGAGTACGCATACATCATACATTTCTAAAATTGCACATAATATGTACTTTTAAGCTAACTTAAACATAACGTAACGTAAGCGATGTTTAGGCAGACACGAATGTGCACTCGCGCACTTGTTGAAGAGATCGGAGATTGCTGTTCCAAAAGTTGAAGACAACGGGACACCACTACTGGTTTTTCCGCAGACAATCCTATGAAATGAGTTCACAACAGTCAATAATGAGTTGGACTATGAAATTTTCGCGAAAAGAATTTTACCCCACTTCGTTTAAATGCCTTGCGTGTACACCTTCGGTTATGCTTCAGGTTATTGTGTCGTTTAGGAGTGACGTCTCTTATTTGACTGTGTCAGTCACAATATGGTTGCTGCGACACCACACGTCTGTGACTTCCGGGTAGAACCACAAGACACGTGACTGCTAGGATGCCCAATCACTGGTTATGTAGCATAACTACAGATGTGAAGGTAAGCGACTGAAACGAGCTGGAGTAAAATTTTTTCCGCGAAGATTGCATGACCCTAGTATTATGTTAAACCGACAAATGACGGTAATAAATATGTAATAATTAATCATTTTTCAAATAAACCAATTGTACAATTATTGTATTTACTTTAAATAGTTATGGAAAGTGCGAGCAAGGAACTGTTTAAGAAGAAAGTGCAGACAAATGTAAACTAATGAGAGTGAGAGCAAAAACGAGTGAATGATCGGGTGCGAGGAACAAACTTTCGGAACGCCATCATAAGCTGAAACTACACAGTAAAAATCATTTGTAATTTTACAAGAAAAAGCTTATAAACTAATGTGAAAAAAGTTATCCGTGTAGGCACTAAACTACTACAGAGATATATTTTAATGAGCAGATTGTTCTATATGAAACACAACAAAATAGCCTTGGAAGATCTGTCACGTTTTACAAAAAAATTCGTACATTTACAAAATATTTCGTTGAAACTGGTTGCCAAAGAACTGTTTGTGGTACTTCAAACAATTTTTTTAATATGTAGACTACAAGAATTTATTTGTAAATGTGGAATTATTATTTGTATATGGACAAAATGTGTGTAAATATACATACATATTTGTATAATTGCAAGCATTTTCTGGAAGTTAACAATATATTTTTGGAACTAGTTTCCATTTTTTTTTGTAAAAGTACAATAGAGTTTTGACTGCGTATCCAGCATAACAGAACAAAGCTTTAAATTTTGAAGACGACAACTATTGTTTTTTTTTCCTTGTATTATTTCACGGGTTTAAAAATTCAAGTAAATTTTCCTTCTCAATGAATAAGGCACTTCACGTTATTATCAACAGCTAAAGGTTACGCAAATCGGTATTATCGCGGTTTATTCCTGCACAATGTTTTGTTCACATTGTAAAGTGCCACATGGACATTTTGTATCAATCGCATACAACCACATTTCTAAAAAGGAAGGCACCTACAAAACATTTTCTAGAAGGGATTACGGTAAACCATATAAAACCAAAACAAAGATGCGCGTAATAGGAATCAAATCGTTACATTCTCGATCGTCAATCCTGTGCACCAAATAACCTTTATTATATTACTATTTAAAGAGTTATGTTATTTAGCAAGCCACTTAAACTAGCAACAAGTCATTATTTTACATCATAACTTAGCATGTTGTACAACTATTTATCAAAAACCAGCTATCGCCCATGAATTCGTTCACGTGGTTTTAAATACAAAATTTTTCCCGTCTGGTACATTCAAATTTTTATTTCGATTATCATTTCAAAAATAAACTTTTTCAAAAATTTATTGAAAATTTTTTTTTTTAGTTATAGTTATTGGTGAATTCTTTCGACCGTACAAATTGAATAATATTAATACTGATTTCAATATCTAAAGTGATAAATTACTGCAAAAATTGTTCTATTTTGTAAAAAAATTTTGTAAAACATATATTTTTGAAAACTTTTAACTGCGCAAAAATACATTAAGGATCATTAAATACATTAAGGATCATTAACTTAATAACTGCTTTAAAGACCTCATGAAAAATAAAATTGTTTTGCTAAACTTTTGGGTACCCTATTCTTGCCTCCTTCCCCTCCCTGGATCGCTACGTACAGATTATTTTGTTAGAATCCTTCACGGACGCACGCACAATCGTTCACCTAGGTTTCATTGCAATCAGATGATTGGTATAGGAACGCATGCGTTACAGATATACACATATGTGAAATATGTATATACATAATTACATATATATATATATATATATATATATATATATATATACATACATAACTACACATACATACATATAAGCTACATACACACATATAAACATATATATATATATAAACTAATTTAAGATGACAAGTATCTCAGTATTTTAATTTAAGGCGTTGCCCAAGGGCCAGCAGTGGCTCGCGGATCACACGTTGAGAACCGCTGGTTTTGCTAGTACACGCTTCACGGGAAGTATGCTCGACTGAAGTCAGATCACGCAGCCTCGGAAAGGAATGTGCACTTCACGCACGAGGAATACGAAACTCGTCGTAGGCTTCAAACCTTCCCCTTCACAGTCCTGTAAACTTGCAGTAATGGTATAACTCTAGCAGTGTAACCCTGTGCATATTCACGTCTATAGGTCGTTCGAGATAAAGTGAGCACTAAATATTTAACCTATGAAAAATATCACTAGCCATTACTGCATATAATTCAACATTAATTCTAGCTACCTTAGTGCGTGTATGGTTGGCAGCGAAATTACGCAATATAGTTCCGTGTATTTTCCTACTTAAATTAAACAATACTGAAACTAAATCAACCAAAATCTAGTAATTGTGTTATATATATATATATATATATATATATATAAATGAAATGGAGTTTAATATTTCAAAAATACAATGCATTACTTTTACTCGAAAGACACATTCTTTGATTTATGACTACCATATAAAAAAGACCGTAATAAACCGCGTGACAACTGTCCGCGATCTAGGAATATTGTTAGATACAAAATTATTGTTCCACCAACACATTGATATGTTAGTTAACAGTGTATCAAGAGCTGTAGGTCTAATTTCTCATGTCACTAAACAAGCTACTGATAGCGATTCTCTGCTTTGTTTGTTCTACTCTTTAGTTAGATCTAAACTTGAATATTGCTCTGTTGTTTGGAATTCCATTACGGAAACAGACTCTAAGCGCCTTGGAAAAACGCAGATTAAAGTTTTAAAAATAATATATGAAAGATATAACATAGATAAGACAAGTTTTATTTACAATGAAGTTCTAAATAAATATAATACGCTATACTGAGATCCACAAGTCATTATCCCTGAAAATTCCAAATTACAGAAGTACAAACTCTTTTATTTTCTGTTCTGGTAAATCTGGAAGAGTAATTGAACGCTGTACTAAACATGTCATTAAAATTTGTTTATTTTTTGATCCATTTAATAAAAAATAATTTTGTCTCAAAACATTGTTAGACGTAATCTGTTAGAGGTAGATCGAAGTTGCAAATATTTTATAATGATTTCTGTTCTGCCGCAGTAAGTTAGTTTTGATGAAATAATTTACTTACCCTATAAACTTATTACTGTAGTTATCGCTTGGTTTATTATTCCTCACGGAATTAATATGTTTAACCACCTGTCTTGTGTTGTTGTGTTGTGTTTGTCTTGTGTTGTTATGTTTTGTGCTTTTTTGTTTTGTAATGTAGTGCCTTCCTGGTGTGGTCTAATAAGACTGTTTGGCAGGCACTTTAATATTTTTGGAAATATATATATATATATATATATATATATATCGAACTGTATTTATTCATACTGATTTCACATTTCATCTTACACGCACAAATATTAAGTGACGTGTCCAAAGAAATTTAATATTTCTTTGTGTCAGTTGTTACGCGCGGAACGATACGAACTGACTGAAAGTAAAAAACTAAGGTTAATTCTACTACAGGTTAGAAAGATCGATGTTATAAGATTGTCACAGGGAAAATTTCTGCCGCTTGAGCGCTGGTATCGGTAGTGCATCAAACTGACCAATTACAGAGCTTACTTGTTTTTTTAAGTTACATAAAGTTAATAATTTAAAACGCAATATTGGTTTATTTTCACTTTAAAATTAAGTTAAGTGACTAAAGACATTCCCAATCTTATTTAAATTTAATTTTACTACATTTCCATATTTTTCTGTTCCACGTGCGATTGCAGCGAAACTAGCGGCAGAAATTTTCCCTTTGCCAAACTCTCCCATAAGAAAACACATTTTCTTTCTAACCTTTAGTAGAATTAACCTTAGTAGAACTTTATCAGGGCTTTTCTGAGAGCTCACTTTATCCCGAATCGCCTATACACTAATGTGCATTGTCAAGTATCATGTATAGGGATGATGGTTTATCGCGGGAAAACTTGACTGTCTGCTGGGTTTCAACACACGTTCAGCTTACCAGAAGATTACTGACTTTCACTTGTACGTGGAGCTGTTACCCTATTTGACTGAGCCAGTAAGAATCCTTCTGTTGTAATATTTTATGCCTATTGTTGCGTCTGTAGACAGCTACGTTATGTGTCAGACGTACATCCCCCAATCATATATGTTGCAATTAATTACAGCATTTTAAGGCTATGTTGGCACAAATCATTTATGCGATATACCATCATCTCTAATCATGTAGTGTCAATGACTTTTCTAACGAATTTCACACCATTTCATTACAATATCTCGCGTGTACATTTGTGCAGCTTTGCTTCGTGAGCAACGGTTGGATGTTTTTAATTCACAATGTCTTTGAGTTATAACTGCAATTTCAAACTTGTGTTGCAGTAGCCTAATTCCCATTTGCACAGTCGAATCAGTGACAATTTTGAACAAAGTGATGCCGCCAGTTACCATCAAGAGTTGCAGATGTGCTCGTAAGGCATTGGAACAATCTGAAGCAAAAATCTACTCACCGAAAATCAGTTGCTGAAGAAATATATATATACTATTTTGCAGACTATGGGCCGCCATGTAGCTGGACAATATCATAACCTATTAGTAGAGACTGGAAAAATTCGCGGGTTCATTGACGTGTAGGCTAGCCTCCAAGAATATATGTGTATTCAAACAGACAACAGTTGTTCATTAGTTGCTGGCTGACACAGTGGTATGGGGCACGTTAAGGTATATTTTTATTATTGGCTCAGAGACTTCCTGGGGATGATAAACAAGTCAAGGGCCAATTGCTAAAGTGAAGCTAACATATAGTTGCTGGAATTCTAGCGTGTGCGTAAAAGAAAACGCGAATTCTTCAGGTCCCTACCAATTAGTAGAAGTACGATTATTTCGCGTATTCGTCTAGCTGCAGCCTAGACTTCTCAGTCTTATACACGCTCGGTCAAGGTCGAACATGCATTGGCTTCTAACTGTACAAACGGGTGGCATGTGATATCCCTACGAATTATTTTGTTACACATGCCTGGCTTGAAGTCATCAAAGTTGTGTTGAAACAGCTGACACGGAAGCGAAAGTGAAGTATAAGTCATTGACGTTCAACCTTACCTAGAATCATTACGCGAAACACTCGTACCTCTACCTGTTAGCAATGGAAAGACTTTTAGTGAAATCTGATGGGTAGAGACATGCAAAATTCGCGTTATCATTTGATACCAGACTAAACTTCACTTTCCTATACATAACACATCATAATCTGGTACGCAATTGGCCACGGACTTTTATGTGTTGTCATGTGCGTGTGTTACGTCTCCATAGAGATTGGCCTCTCTACCGTGTAAGCATTCTCCGCGGTAAGTCACGACAATATCGGCCAGCGGGAGACGTATAACGAGCCTATAGTCACTTGGAATCTAGTCAGCTGTCTGAAAATAACGCGAGTTTTGCATATCTCTACTCATTGGTAGTGATTCGGAAATTTTGCGAAATCATTCGATGAAAAGTTAGATCTCAAACTTCTGTGCGTATTAATTGCCATGTTACATGTACAAATGGCTACTTACTCATTCGTTAGGCAATGGACAAATAGCTGAGGCCAGAGTGTACATGAGGCTGTGCAATTCAACCTGAATGTCGTTGAACCTGCGAAATATCCGAGTCACTTAGGCTGGTATTCCTAAACGTTTGTATAAGGGTTTAGGGTAAGGTCATTGCCTATTCAGGACAGATCTGTGACTTTTCCTTGTCCTAATATAACTACGCATGCGCAGTACGCTTAGCCCTACAGACGGCTACGTACGTTACAATGTATTTTACCGCTTGCTGGACGAATATCGTTTTTAATAATAAAAAGAGAAAACAAAAACATTCTAATCATACAGAAAATGAAACTTTGTGGCAGCAGGAATACTAAATAATAACTCACTAGCATTTTAAAAGCCCAAATAATCCAAAATCAACAAATTTGTAGTTTTAAAAGCTTTGCAGTAAACGTATATTTTATTGGTCATTCTTACGAAAGTGATTGAAATGTGTCGGCCCGGTAATAATTTTATTTGGGTTCGAATCCCGGTCACTACAATTTTTTTTTTTTACTTTTTTATATATTATGTATCACAAAAAGGTAAAAATGAAATTAATGTTTATTTCCATAAATATAGTTTCTAAGTATTAAACTGACTCAAATATATAGAAATAAGTTAAATGTATCATGAAACATTAATGAATAGAAATATTTTTCCCCTGTAAATTGTAGTCAACATGTAGGAATACCACGTCTAGTGTACGGAATATAATGACTAAACTTTTTTTGTTCTTTAAATGCTTGCAAATAGAATGAATAATGGACGTACGAACAATAGGCACCATTTGTAAACAGGCCTACTTAGAAAACATGCAATTACAATTGTTACAGGCTGTTATATACTGTTTATTTAAGCACATTTTGTAAGATACGATAAGTTTAACTAACATTCTGAAGTTCTGACTAAGTTTTTATTTACAAACATTCCAATATTTGTAAAATTAATTTCCGAAATAAAATGTTTACAAATAAAAATAAAACGAATGCCGTTTATATATTTTTTCCTAAACAACTCGTATTTAATCTGCGTTATGTCATGTTAAATAAAAGTTTCAGAAATAATGAAATGTGTTCACGATACATTCACCTTACATATATATATATATATATATATATATATATATATATATATATATACACACACACACACACACACACACACATACACATCTGTAACGGGATGTTTCCAAAACAGCTAGCGTGCTGTAAATAATTTGAAAAATTATCTCTATTCTCATGCCATTGTAATTCGAAAATTCAAAATTTAGTTAAATATATGAAAATAAATTACAGTTTCGTAAAAGTATAATTCAAAAAATCTTTTATACGACAGAAAATCTGCTCGCTGGTTCTGTGACTTGTGCATAGAGACGAGAGAACATTTAATAGACGTGCAAATGTTCCTCTTAACTTAATAGTTTTTTTCGGTATTTTGTAAGGAAAATCCCGATGTAAGTGATCACATTTAAAAATTACAGTTTTATTTTTAAAGTAAACACACTTGTACACTAATCTGCGAATGATATGTGCATATATCGAGAAAGTACAAGCGTAATTAATAAGACTACTTTCCTTAATTTGGTGCAAATAAACCAAAAAATTTCACATTGATCATGAAGATGTAAACGTTTTAAAATATTTCTTTGTTTCTTCGTGTGATTCTATCTTCTAACATAGTGAACCTACAACAATTTGAACTAATTAAAACAAAGTGTGAAAAATTAAGTTTTTAGTTTTACATTTTCTTAGAGTCGGCGCAGATTTTATAGGAGAAAATAAATTAATTCATGACATGAAATCTTGAGAAATAGAGTATGTTCATTATTATCAACGTTGAATCGCCAAATTACATTTAATACACAATTTCCTTGTAAGTTATGCGGGATAATTTTTTTTATTTTAGTGAGGCTATATATAGCTTATGAAATACGTGTCAAAAATATGTCCTAAAATTTTTCTGCAAAGTGTATTATAGTGGTAGTAATATTAACCAGAAAATAACTACAAAATGTTATTTCTTAAAATGTAAAGCAAAATAACAAGTGCTGAAACAATTAAAGACCAAATAGCCTATTTTATCAAAAGAAGAAAAAATATTAAGTAAATTTTAAACTATTACCCATTTCACGTAATCATTGAAATTACATTTTCAACTTACCTCATCATAAATTTCTCCACGCGGTACTAATAAAAAATTTTCTGAATCATCCTGTGTTAAAAACTGAAAATGATAGATTAAAAATACGTTAATATTTAACATATGTACCGAGTTTGGTGATTTCCACATGCATGGCTAGTGTAGATAACTCATGTGATCAAGAAAACTTAAGATACTCACATTACCAGCATTTTGATAGGCTAATGTAAACAACGTCTCTCTTAAAAAATTAGTTTTATTTATCTCATGAAGAAAAAACGTTTTAAATGACCGTCATTTCGAAAATATGAACTAAGTACATATAAGTCTAATCAACTTTGTCTACTGCACTATATTTTTATCAAGTTTGGTTACATTATCTCCGTACGTTCGATTTTGTAATGTGGAGGTGAAATTGAGAAATACACAAATGGACAATGGAAAGTAAACTTAAAGAAAAAGATGAAAAGCCTTCGAGGCCCTGCATACGTGTGCACGTCATTGTGGTAGCCGTTTTCCCATGCCACCGAGAGGTGCGCAGAGATTCGGCCGTTACCAGATTATTAATAAACTGCTCAACGCACATGAGTAATGTCTGCTTAGGAATATTATTCAAAGATTACTATACATGTGTATACCAATTTTATTGGTTCAACAGTAATCATTAAAGCATATTGTAAAGCGGCTAAAATGGCAAAAAAAAAAAAAATAATGGGTGTTTTAGCGGTGCTTTTCGAGCATTGAAATCTTGCTACAGAATCTTCTATAGGGTGCAGATGTATACAACTCACCTTTATCGTCAAAATTACAGTTATGTCTCGTAGAGGTGAGTTTCGGCGAAAAGACAGAACGCCAGTTAGTTATTTGCGCCTAGAGGCTTAGGTAATGAGTGATGTGCATGCTTTCTCGAACTTACAGCTTCCGCATTTGTAGATCTCGAACGTTAAAAAGACGTCCACGTAGATACCAATTTATGAAAAAACAAAATAACTTACGTTTTTTTTACTTTGCACAATAAATAGTAACTTTATTTTTAATACTTAAATTTTGAAAGATATATAACATATATTTTAATCTATATTACGTATTTATGATTTCTTCTAGTTTGAAACAATTTAAAATGCAATACATTACATTTTAAATGTAAAAAAATTAACGTATTTTTGTTAAATAGCTGTCGAAAGTCACTGCTACTTGTTCTATAAAAAAAGGCACTGCTTAGCGTCGCCTTCATTCATTTATAACCACACACGGGACGGCAAATAATAATCCGTGACTTATCCGATACCTTCAGAACGTTTAGGAATACGGTTGCGAGATAGGACACAACCCTTGCTCTTCTGTGTCCCGAGATGGTAGCACATTTTCTGTACAAACCGGTAAACCGTATATTACCGCTTGCCTGCTGAAAATCGTATTTAACAATACGAGAGTCGGCAAACACAAGAAAATGGTACTTAAAATAAAACTTTATGATAGCGAGAATGTTAAGTGATAAGCTAATGTTAAGTGATAAGCTACAAGCTTTTCAAAAACTTAAAAAAAAAAAAAAAAAAAAAAAAAAATATTAATAAATAGAAAATTAATATATTGTAGACAGTTTGCTAAATGCAGGCTTTAGTATAACATTTTAGTGCTATAATGGTACCAGCGCAGTTGGTTTCGGTCCGACCGCTTGGCTCAGTGATTAGCGCTCCTGGCTGCTGAAGCAAGGGTCCCGGGTTCGATTCCCGGCCGGGGAGGTGACATTTACAACCACCTCCTCGGGTTCAGGACTGGGTGTTTGTGTTCGTTTGTGTGCAAAAAAGACACATTACCATTACAAACCGACAACTACACGATACAAAGCTACTGGGGAAATGCATTGATTCACTTAAAGGGGGGGGGGGAATGTTTGGTGCAGTGGCGAAGCGTTAGCCTTGCCATTGTACCAAACATTAAAAAAAAAGGTGGCAAGACGCTCGGTCAGTAAGCAAATTATTCGGGTTTGAATCCCGGTTGATCCAAAGTTTTTTGTATTATTTTTTTATATTACACAGAATATTATTAGTGGTAGTGCGATTACTTTAATTTTAGGAAATATCGTTTCTACACATTAAAATAACATGATATTCGACCGTTACGATGTTATTATCAACTATTTGTAAAGAGTACAAACTAATTGGTTTTCGCTGTAAATAACATACAAAACATATAAAAATTATTATTTGAATGTTTTACGTTCTGTGAGAATTTTTTTTCCTTTTTTTGCTAACATTGAAATAAGAAATGTTGTGTCTAGAACGATAAAAATTTGTCGTCACGTTCAGATGCACATATCTTAATTTGTGTTTTTTAAATATTAAAATGACACAACTAACCAATTAATTTTCCGGAATAATTTTTAACGCTCATAACAACACGTTATACTCAATTAAAATTTACTACTGCGTCTTCGCTTTTCATTTTGATGCATATAAAATAACAATAACGTAGCGTAAACATTATTAATATATGCATTCTAATTTGTCCACATTGCTCTAATCATGCAAAAAAATCGTAATTAGTAAACATTTTTCATCACCAAAAAAAAATACATGTTTTTTTTTTTTTTTAATAACTAAACATCTGCGATATATTTACTATCAACATATTGTAAAATAAAAGCACATTTCAGACGTTGACAGTTGACAGGCAACATATTTAAAATCCGCTCGTGCGCTGTATCAGTGTTATTCTGAAGTCTTCGAAAATTTTCAAAAACACCTTTTTATTTCATATATTTCAAAAACAAAAGGTAAGGTAAGTGAGCTTTACGTATCGTCGACACCCAGGTTATTAAAGACTGTTTCAAATTGAAATTACTGGATACAAACAAAGTTTCGAATGAAGCATGAATTTCACTTTGCTAGAGATATGTGTTCAATGAAATGATAGAGCCATTGCTTGAAGTATGATCAAGTAATAGCCTGTGACAAAAGCAAAAAAACTTGTCGGTTTAGTGCGTTAGAGGTAATGAGAGACCTAATTTATGTGCAACTGTTACCGTGACAATACCTTAGTTTTTAGTATTTAGTTGCGGCGTAATAATATATTATATTTTAAGAGTGATTGCGAATTATGTTCTGAATATAATTCCACGTGTCCGAATAATATGCTAATATAACATTTCAGATCATAATCAGCATACAAATATGAACGGAAACACTGCGATCGCTTGGCTACTGTGCCTACTGTTTTAACTTTTAACAAGAAATAGTTATTGAATATTTTAATTGTGACCGTTACAATCCGTGATTTTTATCTCTTTGTTACTGTAATTATTTTGTAAACAAATTCAAATGCTAAATAATACGTTTCAAAAGTACAAAGTTTAACGTGTTCTTGTTATAGCCGTGGTAAATCGGCAGTGCTCATCATGCCTTCATTTGTATCTAGTCTGGCGCGGGCCGGCGAATAATAAGCCGTGACTTGCCTGACACCATCTTGCGACACGGCGCAAACATGTCTAGGAATACGCTCAGCGAGTAAGGTCTCTGTCGTTGCTTTTCTTGCGCCTGAGATGGCAGTGCTTATGTAGACCCAAACTTTTTGTTTAGGAATACCGGCCTTAGTCTTTGACAATAACCACTTCCCTTGTAACACATCAATGCCTCGCAACTGGGGTACACAAACACTTTATTACTGAAAATCCTTCTAGACCTCCAGAAACGTTATGAATTTTTAACACAGTTGTTATTTATTCATATGAACTATAAAAAAGACATAAAGTCAAACAAACATGGGTCCTATAATGAGCACATGTTTACCATCGTTGTGAAACAGCTGTATTATCTACCTAATGACTGCCTTCGGCTCACCTGCAAGGCTTCTTAGAGTATTCTGCTGTTCTCATGTAGCTTTGCTATGGTTATACACCACCACTTTAAGCACCAAGCAATTGTTTTATATCCCGTAGTTTATAGACTTTAGAGTAATATTGCTGCACACTAAATTTTGTTACAACATTAAGTTTTTTTATCCATTACGATGGCTGAGTATTTTTTTATTCCAGGTTAACGAATCAAAACATATATGTGAAATAATGATGACTGCACTCTGAAAAAATTTACAAAGATTATCTTTGTGGAATCATTTGTTTATAAAGTTACAATGGTACATTTTTAATACTAGAAATGAATTTTTGTACCTATATACCGACAGTTCCTGCAGTGCATTTTATTTGTATTGATATGAGTGTTATGTCTTGATACAAAATGTTGCATAATTCTTTTCATAAAAAATCACCAGCTCTACCAATGGTGCAAAAATATTTTGCTACAAATTTGTGCCTCCAGCTATACAGATTAGTTCTTGAATGTCGGTCAGATCTCTCCTTACAGCTTAGTTAAAATTTCACATTAAAATTCTTATTTAATTAAAGTTATTTTTCTTCGTACAGCCGCTTACCTAGGATTCGAAACCATCGCGGTCCCAAACCGACTATTCATCGACCACTGAAAGGGAAACGTAACCTGCTTAAATTAAACGTGGCGTAAAGCGTGCGAGAAAATACACATCCGCAGCTCCAGAAAGTTCCAGACGGAGCCACAGAGCCATAAAAGTTCAAACTTACCGACATTTGTTCCCACCGCTCGCTACATGGCGCACATTATTTAACTCGACTTGCCGCTCCGCGCGGGGATGAAAATGGCTCTGTTTTGTGCTGTGAATTCTCAGCTAGACCGTGTATGCAAGTTCATCTGAGGCGGGGCGTTATCTGGCAACTGTTCGCCGTAGTCATGATAAACTTAACTTATTTGTACGTTGCATTTCAGAGTGGGTTCATAACAAATATCTCACTGATTTGCTAGTACCAACAAGGACAGCGTAGCTTTCTTAGCAAGAAAAAAGTATTGGAAAAGTTTACCTATATAATTATTACAGCCACGTTTTTGTGGCGACAAATATTTTTGTGCCATTTGATTTTAATGTCTTACGAGTAGAGCAAGGGACATTCGGTGAAATGCATTTTGTAAATGTTTGTTTCAACTTCTTACGTGCATATGTGTCCAACAGGCATTGTAACAAATTGTTGCTTACCTTTCCTTATCGTCGAACAACAGCATCATAAATGGTATGTTCTTAGTAAGGTTAGTTGGTATTATTTATAAAATTTTAACTATATTTGAAGTGCTAAGGAAAAACTGTAGAGTGTTGTGTTAAACACTGTTATAAAATAAAAGAAACAAAGCTGGAGATTGAAAAAAATAAGTTATCATTAATTTCATTTACATTTAAGTTACTTCAACATTTGCGTACATGGAAACAATTATGTGATCTTTCGTAAATTATTTCACTAATGTGGTGCGGTGGGCGAATGGTAAAACCATACACCTCTCACAAAGACGATCCGCTTTCGATTCCCAGCGAGGTCAGTACCCAAATTTTTGTATGTGGGAATTGTGCCGAACGATGCCGTTTGTCAGTGGGTATTCTCGGGAATCCTCCATTTCACCCGCTCCCTCATTCCGGCGCTAAAAACCTCGATGTTAAGCGCTTACAAAAATCTCTCACTCACACCAAGTCGACGTCACTCATTCACGATTTGCAGATTGAGTAGTCCCACATTTATTATGTTCCCTGTCGGTTCGGTGTTCGGGATGCCCGTATTTCTAGATAACCTCGTCGGTTCGGGCAGTTCAACGTAGGATATGGATATGTGATGAAATACTTTAAGAATGCGTGTTAGATAAAGAAACGCTGAAAACATCAATTGATTTCTACGCTTTTTTCGAAGTCGATATGGATAACATACTCAATGACAATCCTAGATAATAGTATTTGCCAGCTTCGTGAGTGAATATTTATCCAAAATTACTCATTCGTTACGCGTGATCTCTTGCGACGCAGTTAAATGCACGACGTTTCAGCGTCAGAGATTGTACCTCAAAAGTTTGTAACATTGAGGACAATTTTGTTTAAAACGTTGGCTGAAACTATTGTCTAGGATTGCTGTTGTTTAATTTTCGCAAATTGGCTTCAAGAAACCTACGGTTATAGATTAATGCTTTTAGCCTTGAATATGTACCACGTCCTCTTAAGACGCGGCAAGTTTGATAATGTCTTTGAATGTTTCTTGCAGTGGGACAGAATGACAAATTGTATTATTGTGGACATACATAATATTGCAATATTATGTCCCAGAAATCCTAGAAAGGTACTTTTACTTCACCTGAAGACAGGAGCAGATGTCAGCCTCCGAAACGTCGTGAAAAATCAGCCTTTGGAAATCTACTGTGTTCTTTTGTATCTACATCGTTGTGTTGTCTTGTGTGTTGTTTGTGACGTCGACGTTGTTATCCTGTCTTGTGTCCATTATTGTATTCTTACCAGTGTTGTCTGTTCTGTCTTATTTTTGATGTCCTAAGTATGACATTTTAGTTTATTTTGTATTTCGACTTTTATTTTTGGTTGTTTACCTTAATTCCTTATGGGGTTTTACATGTTCCGTAGTTTGGTTTATGGATGTGTTGACTACACCGAAATCGGCTTGTTTTCTCTTTTTTTCTCGTATTTCGTTGTTAGTTTATCTTAGTATCTTTTCTTATATTTCTGGGACGACGTAATATTGCAATGGCGTACGTCCACAATAATACAATTAGACGGCAAGTTTGAGTGTTTAAATCTCAAGCTGGCCGCCTGACCAAGACAGATGTCACAAATGTGATTCTTCCCCCAAGTTCTGCGTCAGACCGAGACAAGGTGTGTATTTTGGTACAACCAATATTGACACCAGCAGCGAATGTTTGCGAGGATAGACATCCTTGGCTGTGAAGGATCGCATCTCAACATTATGTTTAGCAGCCATACCTGCCTGCTGTAACGTCTTGCTTCTTATACAAATACTAATTAATTAACTGTTTGTTTTTCTCGTTCGCTTTTAAATAACCTACTCTTTCCACACTACACAACAAATTGGAAAGACGACTACCTAATAGAAATTAAGTCAGAACTCTTTGCTCTAGTCCAGTTAATTAAATGTTAAATGTCATGAATATCATTGAAATGCACTTGACAAACCGTTAAACCAATAAAAGTGTTCAACCATGGCACTATATGGATCTTATAACCACAAAGATTCTGTATTAGTGTTTTACTTTTCACCTTTAATTATTGGTTGTATTATTTCTGCAAAAAATTTGAAAATTTTCAATAGTCGTGATGTTATTGCTTCAGTTATCGCTACGGTTCGAGCCGTAATATCACATTTGGTATTAGGTTCCACTTGGAATTTTAAGACTATTGATTCTATTTTAAAGCATAAAACATGGTACTCAACGCAGTCTACAAACTGAACTAATATACATTATACAAACATAAATTATCTTCCAGAAACTAGACTTGTAAACATGCATAAGTCTTTCAAAAACGCAGCCTTACATGCAAAAGTCTGTTTATTAACATTTCAGTGGCTTTGTCAAAATGTTCGCTGGCTAAGGTATACATAAATTTACAACAAAATAATATCTCTGATGGAAATTATCTGTTAAGGATATTAACTGTAACAACTTTACGACGTGGTTTTCGTAGTGTCAGAATATTTACATGAATACTTTGAACTTAAATACAAATGGAGCGTGTATGTATATGCATGAAGCTCATCCTCTGTCGTATTTAATAAAGAAACCAACAATATTGCAAATATGTCTTTAAGAATTTACAAAACATTCAACAATTACACTTTTCACTCGCAAGTAGATTTTTGAGCTGGAATACTAAATCGTGAATGCATTAAAATGCCTAATAATTCATAAATGAATTTATAACATTCACCAGGGCTGAAGAAAAATTTTAGCTATTGCATTAACAATCGATGAATTCTCTGACTAAATTATTATGCTACTTTAACTTGTCTTGTTTTCTTAAACCAAACTACAAACATAAATTTCAAAATTTCTGAGCAGTGTGATTTCATGGGTATTATTATAATGTTGCGCAACAGTTGAGTAAATCTCCGATAAAAATTACAAATTCATCGATACTGCAAATTGCATCATTAAATAACAAAAACTAAAATTAAGTGCGCTATAATTAAAAATTTTGATCACTTCAGTAACCCACATTCTAAACACGATGCATGAAAGCTCAAACTGTTGTGTTCTACATGTAATAGCCGTCATATACATTAAATACCGCAACTGTTTTCAAAATGAACATAGTATACTCATAATATCGTCAGCAAATTGGTTTCAAGCATTAATGTAATTTTAAAATATTGGCTTTCATAATATGTGCATTCATATAAGAATAACAAAAAAAGCTTTAACCAAATATTCACAACACATTTTTCATGTAACATTTCCTGGTACGAATGACCATTACAAGAATTTTAATTCAAACAGGATAGGTACTGATAACACTAAATGTTCATTAAGTTGCCGATTACGTTTTGGAATCGAGGTTGTAATATGATTTCAGAAAGCACTTCTTGACTGTGTTTTTTTCTCTGTATAATTGGAGGTCTTTTAAGCGTAGGGGCATATATTAGCTAGGGACTCGCGAATTGCTACTTTAGCAAGCAGTTTTGGTGCTTTAAAAGAGAAAAACGTGAAGCTTGTTCTAGCTACGGCATGTTCGTATTGGAAATCATAAGCTGGTGAAAAATCGGTAAAATCAGCATCCTACGCATTCTCTTTTTATTATTTGTTTCTCTCTGTTTTACTGTCTTTCCCTGTATCTTTTTTTATTGTTTTGCGCCAAAGCAATTCTATTTTTTTCTGATAACGCTCCCGGCTCGGAAGTATTAACAGTTCATTTCCGGGAAAAATTTCCTTTTCTCTTAAGGATGTTATTTCAGCGATGTCTTCCTTTTTCCGTTGTTTCCCCAGCTTTGGTAGAATATCGTCTCTCTTTTCCTCCAAAAAAATCTTGTTTGCGGAATCAGTTTACACAAGCCGCAGTATTGAATGGACTGTTGATACAGAGGGTTTGTTTTTGTACCCGGTAACATTTTCCGCCATCAATGCATCTCGACATTCTTCGTTTGCCGAACGTGAAATGCTCTCAAAACCCATGCTCCCACACAGGAGTGTGCATCATAAATTGAATGGGTGAGGGGGGAAAAGAAAAAAATTCATATTTTACCTAAAATAACTGAGATAGCCAAGTTAAACTATATATGTACATTCTTTGATTGAGATAAAGAAAGAAAAGTTTATATGGTCCGTTACACCGACATAGGACTTAGTATATTGAAAGAAGTTGTAAAAGGTAGGAATCTGAAATATTCGCTTTTTTTTTACCATGCCCTAGAACTGTAGGAAACATAAATTCGTGTATCTTTCGCAATTGGCCCTTGACTTATTTGACATACACTGGAAGTCTCTGAGCCAATAGTAAAATGTTATCTTAACGTGCCCCATACTACTGTATCAGCTTTGAATATATATACTGGTACATATATTCAAAGGTATCAGCGAGCAGCTAATAAACAGATGATGTCTGCTTGAATACACAGATATTCTTGAAGGTTAGCCTACAGGACAGTGAACGCGCAAATTTTCCAGTCTCCAGTAAAAGGGAATTATTCCCTTCTTAACCTCAGTGTTATGGTATGATTTGATTGGCTATTCGTCACAACAGTCGCTGTAGTAATATTTATTTTGTTAATGTAGTCTATTGTATTGTGAATGTACAAGAGTAATGTTGTAAATTTTTTATTAGTTTAATACAGTAATGATGGCATGGAACATACTATTCTTCAGCGGTGTATGGTGGTCGTGTTCCAGGGCATGCAACGTAAGCTCCGACTATTTGATCACGTAGACTCAATGTGCCTACCTGACGAATCCAGTAAACGTGTGTTGTATAGACCGATGTGTGTTACTGTACAATAAGTTCCTGGCTTCTTGTACGCTACAGGCTCTAAACTGCACGTACATCTACCAGTCTAATGGTTCCACAGACAACTCACAGTTGTGTATAGTGACTGCATAGCACCGGATGCCTCGGAACACTGCCACGATACGCCACTACAAGTTTTGTAATTAAATGCACTTTTATTATGAAAACACGTTTGCTAATTATAATTCTATCAAACTTCAAAGTTCCCTCAACTCATTTAAATAAAAAAAGAATAATATTCCTTCAAATTTGTATGCAAATAACTTTGTGTAAATAAAATAAATTCTGTTCTTCAGTTAATGTTCAATCTTATTAAGTCCTAACAAAGCAATGTATAACTGTAAGTGTTCCCAATTAACTTATAGTTTAGAAGCTGAATAGTTTTTTCTATTTTCCCGAAGTTGGCCGAAGTAGAATATTTACCTCCTTTATCTCACTTATTCATTTGCGATTCAGTACTTACTAATAACGTCACAAAGAATAAAAAACATGCCTTGTCAAGGGGAATACAGACGCAAGTAAGCGCCATGCGCATAGAGGCTATGAGGCTAAACGTGGACGAATAAGAGTCTGCCTTACATCCAGCGGCTGACCGCGGTCGTTTTTAGTCCAATAGCACGCCAATTCGATTTATAAGAATCCATCGTTATTGCATGTATCGATATTCAAAGTACTGAACTCCAGACACCAGTATTACTTTTTCTCAATTTCTTTCAGGAGCCTGAGCGCCAACGTCTTAAAAATCTAAGTTTTAGTCACTTTTAGCATTTTTATCCTCTCTAACGACATGGCACAATAAGGAATCGGGTGGAGTCATTGTCTTTGGAGAGCAAAAAGAAGTGTTAAAATAAGCGCTTCTAGACACTGTTGCCAGATCTAAGGCTGCGGCCTTCTACTAAAGACGGCTACGCCACTACCCAACACTCATAATAATAATATTAATAATAGTAATAAATGTATTTATTGGAGCTATAGATAGGGCCACGATTTTGTCGCGAAAAGATTTTT
The DNA here is from genome assembly GCA_003012365.1 of Medauroidea extradentata. Lineage (NCBI taxonomy): Eukaryota > Metazoa > Arthropoda > Insecta > Phasmatodea > Phasmatidae > Medauroidea > Medauroidea extradentata. The sequence continues at coordinate 28,784 of PNEQ01019771.1, forward strand.
GCCCCACTTTGTTTCAGTGTCTCACGTACACATCGGCAGCTCTGCTTCGTGGTTATTGGCAGCGTGTCTTTTTGTTCAGACACGTTTCTCATTTGACTTCACCAATCATGATAGGATTGTTGTGACTCCTTACGTCTGTAATTTGCCAAGGCAAGTGAGAGAAAAATTATCCAATTACGGGCGATGTAGCAGACCTGTAGACATACACATGACGCATCGAAACCAAATGTTGCAAAAATCTTTTCACCATAAAATCGTGGCTCTAGCTATAGAAGAACAATTTTGAGAGTTATGAAATGTTTACACTAGTTTCTAGTTACGTGGAAGATTTCGTTTTTAAGATAGTAAAAATAGAGATATAACGGCCCAGATAATGTTGTGTGAGCAGTGCTCAGTTTATTCTGAACAGCCCTATGCGTCGATCCAGTATCACTTGACAGGAAAACTAAGTATTCCTGTACTTGGTGACGCAACTAATGTGTTTGACGTGGCTGATACCGTGTGACTTTATAAACCGTTACATGATACCAGTAATTTTCGCGAAAAGAATTTTATACCAGTTTGTTTCAAGACTTTACGTGTATGCCTGTAGCTCAGTTTCGTGGTTGATTATTGGATGGTTTCTTTACGGTCAGCGTCTCGGGTTTGCACCCAAAATCACAGACTGTGGTATTGCAGTAACCTTGTTCTGATTGGCCCAGCCAAATAAGTTCAACACAAGTACACGCTGCCAATTATGAAGCGGAGTTGCTGGTGCGCACACGTAAGACTCTAACACAGAGTGGTGTAACATCCTTTTGCGAAACTACCGGTACCTACCGATGAGGCATTGTAAGCCTTGAAAAAATTCGGTATATATTAATGAACACAAAAATAATTTTATGCTCATAAAACAGTTTCTTATTTGTTGTTTACCATTTTAATAAAACTTCACATAAAAATTCCAACAATACCTTGCCAAGTGCTGGTTCTGTCTTTTCAGCACATGGCTTTACACTACATAGATAAGTCTCTTGCAGTAGACTCCCGATTATCCGAGAGCGGATTATCCAATATGCGGATTATCGGTGAAAAATATTTAGCTTTTAAATCGTTGGAAAATACGAAAAAATGTTTTTAAAACCACTTTTGGTTATTTATAAATACACATTGTGTTTACTCGCATAATGTTTATCAACATGTTATGCCCGCAACCGTATTTTGAAAGGCTTGAAGAAGATTTAAGTCTTTTCCAGCAGGGAAAACAATTAGTGGCGTGCACGAATGGGTTAACACGAGTGTTGCACGCATGAAAGGATTAACAAGAGTGTGTCGCGCACGAATGTGTTAACGGGATTTTTATATTGACTTAATAAGGTATTCGTATTTTTTTTTGTTATTTGTGTTTTACATTATTAGCGCATACCCCTTAATCATTAATGCGAATAGTTGAGAGTGAACACCGTTTAATTGCTGCGTTTCATTGCAGGAATGCAACTGATTTTTTTTTCTTTCTACTGAGATCTATAAAACGGTAAAAGTGGATTATTCGCAATTTTGAATTATCCGAGGCATCGGCCCTCTCAATTAGTGCGGATAATCGGGAGTTGACTGTATTTTAGATTCTGGGGGAGAAAAATTGGAAATTGTGATTATGTTTGGTTTTGTGTTTCCCTCGCGTTATCGTCCGGACATGACAACTGAAATGTAGACGTTCATTTAGGTACGATTTACAAACAAATCATTTGTATGTTATTTATTTTACTAATTACGACATTATTGTACTACAGTTTTTCAGTTATCACGTCGTTAATGTACAACACATAATGCGACTGCCATCTTTAATCGTAATATAACGTTTTTGTTTACAATTAGATATGTATGTACAATTGAAGGAAAGTAAAAATACTGATACGACTGACAAGGACACGAAGTCTTAAAGAATAGTCAGTTTTATAAATAAAACATATTTCATTTCTTTAACGCAATAACATTCTTGTGAAATACTTTAAACAGTTCATGAAGCACGTTATAGCATAATCATTCATTGGGAATCACTTTCTTACTAGTTAAGGCATGTAGAATTCGCTGGATCAGAAAATAAAATAGTTTCGATTTTGGCGATTCATTACGAAAACTGATAGATATTAAGATTCTTTGTGGTCTAAAATATTATTAAAACCAAATTTGCAAGTTGCAAAGTACTGGGTACGTATATAAAGTAGTAAATTGCAATTTTATGCTGAGCAGTATAAAAATTAAAACAAAATAAAAATATTTGTATTGAAATAGGGGGGGAGTGAGTGATTTTAGTCAGCGCTTAACATCGATGTCTTCAGCGTTGATGAGGGGTGACATGAGGTGAGTATGGAGCAGCACCGGAATGAGTGGGCGGGTGAAACGGAAGATCCCCGAGGAAACCCGCCGACCAGCGCCATCTTCCGGCTTGATTCCCACATGTGAAAATCCGGGGACCGACCCCGCCGAAAATCGAACCCGGATCGCCTTGACGATCATTCGACCACAGCGGGCCCTACTGAATTAGGACGATACAATGTCATACGTATACAAATATTAAGCTCTCTAATAACTAAAGTAGGCTACTCTTAACTATCAGCAAAATAGTAAATGAACGCAGAAATCCATTTCCGTCAGTTCAGAAACAACAAAAATAAACAGGGTAAGATTGTTAGTGTCACCCACTACCTGTTCTTTGAAAAGTGTTGAAGTGAGATGCGACAGTTCCTTTTTCTACCAAACTAGTAAACTTGTATCACATCTGTATAAATACAAAACAACACGAACTTCAAACCATACCTAGTCGGTAGGTAATACTAAACTCTGATTTGTGAGGTGGGTCTCGCCAATATAAACGAGAGAGAAGCATCGCAGCTCAACGGAATTCAGTGCATATTGTCTGGTTTACCCACTATTCGTGGGAAAGCGGCGTACCAAACAACGCGGTTTTTCCCTTTGCTATTCGGGCCCTTTCAACCCCACGGAAGTCACAGCTGCAATACGTTGGTACTTGTACAGACTAACACCGTCAGCGGCGTAGTGTGGCTGTGTTGCATGGAGTGCGGTATTAGCACCGACTATAGGGGGTTCGGGATAAAGTGAGCACTCACAAAAGCCCTGCTAAAGTTCTATTTTTAGCCAATTCGTATTTCTCCACGAGTAACGACTAACGATGGGACAAGTCGAACATCACTGGACACATCACTTCATGTTTGCGTGTGTAAGATACATTTTGTAGTCAGTATGAATCGATACAGTGTAATAAAAAAAGTTTATTTATTACATAAAATAAAATTACTTCAATTTCGGTTGACTTTCTTTCAGTATTGTTATATATAAATAAGAAAATACATGGAACTATATTGCGTAATTTCGCTGCCAATCATACAAACAGTAAGGCAACTATAGTTGATGTTGAATTATACGCAGTAACGGCTAGTGATAATTTTCAAAGGTTAGAATTTTAGTACTCACTTTATCCCGAACGACCTATACATGCTTTGAGCGGTTGTGATGTTGCAGAGACCAAGGTGTATATATTATAAGTAGGGCTAGGAATATTTCAGTAGTTCAACGACAAATATGCTAAAATCCATTATCCTGTGTATACCGAAGCACTACCATTTGTCTATTACCTGCTACTCATTCAGACAGCAGACAATTAACGAATAAACGGGACTTGAGCATGCATAGGGCATTGGATTCTAGCGTGCAGGACATTGAACTCGCGAATTTTTCCTAGCCCTAATTATAGGATAATTCGCACCTTGCTTCTTGTACGCTACTGGCTGTGGAGTGTTCCAGACCATACAAGTCAAATGGTTCCTCAGACAACTCACTGTTGCGTATTGTCACTGCTGGACACCGCACACCTTGAAACACTCCACGCGACGCCACTGAACACCGTATACAATAGCGCGAAGCGAATAAAATAACGTGCCAGGCTTCTGTGACGTCAGTACGACAAAATTTCGTAAATGCGAAGTGAAATTAAATTCGAATAGATAGTATCTCTATTTATTTCGTGTAACGGACACAAAAAAAACTGAAAAGCAGAATTTAATTTTGTGCCCTATTGTTGGTGAATCTGGCGAACTTGTAGTAAATAACATTTATTTATTTTAAGAGAGAGTTTCGTTTGTTGTTATTAGCAAACGTGTAATTGTGACGTTATATTCACGTTTGGAAGTGTCCGTGGGAGTTTAAAAGATGTAAATAAACAGGGAAAAAAATTGAAATACTGTAACATCTATCGTCGTAGTACAAAAGGTTGGTAATATAAGTGGGATTTTTACACCTCGTCGACGAGGTCATAAGAAACGATGGCACACAGCTGGGTACAATGACAGGAACTGGTTGAGGAATCGGACATGGCCTTCGTTAAGGAACCAGCTCAGCACTCGCCTGGAACGATTTCGGGAAACAAAGGAAAACCTAAGCACAGATGGCCAGATCCGGAAATTGAACCCGGTTCCTTCCGGATACGGGTCCAACGTGTTACCGTTGCACAACCTCGCTTGATACGAAAGGTTCGTATGTAACGGCCAGGAATTATTTACATTTTTTTTTTTTTTTTTACTATTTGTCATGTGCCATTCAAACTAGTGTTCGCAATAACGATACATTTTAGCGTCGCATCGTGCCTTTCGCGTTGTGTCTGTTGAGCAATTGAGATTACAGCGCAAACAAACATAAATAAATGGAAATAATTCGAAGTAGTTATCTAAATTATAGTTTTTCTGTATTTCGGTTATGTAAATAGTGAATCGGGATGGATACGAAATACTCTGCAGCGTTTCAACAGAAACACTAAATTATAACTGTACGCGATTTACCAATCGGAGAACGGCGTTTGTTCAGGCAGAATAATCTCTTTGTCCCTTTCATCCGTTCACAAATGCGTGAAGGATTTTAAGATTTTTTTCTCCAACTCTCAAGTTGTTTGGTGAGCAAATTATTTGTGTTTCGGGGGACGAATTTAAATATCTTGTTTTGTTAGAGTTACCATGTAAACAGAACGGCATGAATAAAAAAACCGTCCACTGTTATAACAAAATAAAGGCCAAATATTTCATGTAATTTCTATAGTGTTTGGCATTGTTTATTTTAAAAGAATATTTTTTGTATTATGGCTAACTAAAAATATATTTAGCCTACGTGAAATTATTTACAGGATGTCAATTATATTTTAAAAATTACTGTACATAAATTTATATTGAAATAAATGTGTTTAGTGTCAAGCGATTTTTTAAATTAAATATTCAATTTCCTTTTTTTCTTAATTTATATAATGAAATGGTCTGAATACGTTGTTTGCTGGAGCAAAGTTGTCAGTATCGTGACTTTATGGTGCACTTGTTTTCTTATTCGCTTGTTACGTGCTATTCCGAAAAAATTGATCACTCTGTTATGTGCAAACATGTATAAAATTGATGCCGCACAGAAATAAAATTGTTCTTGGTGGTTAGTATTCAATATGTGGTGTTAATATTGAGATTTTATGAAGGTCTTTAAAACAACAGAACAAAAAAATGGTTCAAGAGCAAGAAACTGTCACAGTCAGTCTGCCGGAGTTCCTCAGTCTGTACAAGTGCCTGAAGACTTGGACAGATACCAGATCCCGAACCGTCGCGTCTGTTGTCGTCTTGAGAATCCTAATATTTCCCGTCTGCTTTTGTCTGTGTTGTGTCTTGTCTGTGTTCACATCCATTCGCACGTCTCTCGTTATTTTTGTTGTCGTTGCCGTTCATCCATTTAGTGCCTTTTTCGCACACCCCATTTTTGTTGGGTTTTTTTATTATTTTTTGTCTGCCTTTTGTTGTTTTTTTTGTGTCGTCCTTCTCCAGTCGACTATATTACACTCATGAATTAATATTGTGTTGTTTATACCTGTTCTTTTGTTCTTGAGCTATAATTTAGGATATGATTATACTCCTTTCAGGAATTATCTGTATGTTTTATTTCTCTTGACTACAGCTTACTAGCTTTTCTACCTTTGTTTTTTGTTTTATTGTGGGATTTTCTACAATACGGCAACATTCGCCCGCAAAAGCGTATGTCCAAAAAAAACTGTTATGTTCATAACACAAACCCATTTCAAGAATCATTCAAAGATCACATATAATTCCCATACTTTATGCAATATCAAATGTTAAATTGCCTTTAAGTCTCGAAGCAAAATATAAAAAAATATAAATTTTACTTCATTCTTTCGACCTTTGGTGACATTATGAATAACCAATACTGTAGACAAATTTCATTTGCTGATTGCGGATGAATATGCATCATATTTAATGTCGTCTCGGTTCTCATTTAGTATTCTATCGCCCAGAATCGCAAGGAAATATTTTCCTTTACAATGATGAAAAATTTGTGTATTTTGTTATTTCAAACTGAAATGCAAATACACTACTGGTTGGATGGTATGACGGTCTTTCAATCGTTGTGATGTATTGAAATGAAGTTGTTTACGTAATAGTATCATTGGTTCGCCATCATTCATATCAACGCTTGTTTTTCAATCAAGAAGAGGAATATTAAACAGTGAATCGCTATAAAGAACGCGTCAAAAGCAAAAATATTATTGTTTCCTTCGTGATAGTTTTTCATATTTGTGCGTCAGCGTAGGTTTGTTATACACGGGTAGTCTCGTCCAGCGAAAAAAAAAAAAAAAAAAATGGATGTTGTGATTTTACAGTATGGCAGGGCTAATTGTCAGTAATAATAGCAATAAATATACCGACAAATAAGTGTATTTTAGTTCCTTATCCCAGCGCAACCCACGTTGGAGTTAAAATGTTCCTTGTCTTAAACGTATTCTCACAATTTGTTCTGTTATAAGTCTGTATCATGTTTGATACTCCGCACACAATTTCCTAAACTAATTCTTCAGTGAAGTGTACAAATCATAATAAAATCTTACCAACCTAATTTCAAAGCAAACTTAAAGAATCATTTTGTAGCAAGTTTTTCCTGCAGAATTGTTACGTAGTAGCTGCAAAATAATTGAGTGGAGGGCACAAAATTTTAGTGGCGACAACAAAATATTTTTGTAGTGACCACAAAATAAATTTGCTGGGTGAATACCCACAAAATTCTTTGTAGTTGCCACAAAATCCTATTTTCCGTGCAATGTTGCGATCGGAGGTTAAAAATATGTTTTAAATGGGTAAAAGAATTTTTTTATATTTAAACTGGAATAATAACTAGGCCTATACAAATAATTTCCTGCTTTTAAATGTTGAACTTGATATCGGCGAAATATATACCCTGTATTTGTTAGACTTTCGTAACTGCTTAAACTACGATTAGCTGAAGAATTTTTAAAAATCTGATGTACGAGTCTTTTTTGTAAACAGTGCTCACTCACTTGACCATGAACAGGATATAGCTGTGATTGAATAATAAGGAAAGGAGTTAACTGTGTATTTGTAAAGTTGGCTAATATGTTACGTGCCATTTTGTAGCAAAATTCTTCGAGCGATAGTAAAGTTAAATATGAATGAATTACCGGCAACAAGATTACGAGACTGAAATGTCGTACACTGCAGCTGTTACCCTTGCGAACTACAAAACGACGAATAAAAACATTTTACTTGATTCCAAAGTATCAGTAATAAGCAAACTGCGCAGCGTACTGTGCATTCGGAATTTCGAAAATTGTGAAAGAACCTTACCAATTCCATTACGTAACACATGGTCAAAGTACTACGCCAATTTAAAAAATATTCGTTTTCTTATATTTAAACCAAAATCAATTTTTTTTAAATGTTTAATGTTAATGTCTGTTGAATTTGGCAATGCTAAATAAAATAAGTAATTAAATTATCCATTTAAAACTAGCGGAGGATGAAAAAAAAATATGGTGAAGACTAAGAATTCATTAAGTAACAATAAAAGTGTGCCTTTTGTGACTCTTGTGAGCGGCCTGTTGATATTCAAGTAAGCGTCACAAAATTGAAGACATGTAAATCCAGTACCAATCACTTCTTAAGAAAACAACCCGGTGAACATTAAGTTATAATATTCTGTCAGTACAAACAGAGACGTTTTTTGTAATATTTTTACGCAAAATTATAACTACAGCATTTAGGAAGTAAATGCACTCTGTCGTTTCAGCATATAATGATTTCTTCACTAAGAATACAATAACTGAATTTTACAGGTTTTTCGAAATTTTATTGTTGTATTTGTAATACTTCAAGAACCGGTGTACTTTAAGTAATTGATCGGTTTTTAAATTATTTACAGCAAGTAAGTCTGTTCTGGCAAAACGTGAAGTGTTGTTTAATTTTCGTTAAGTATTTAAGTTAGTTAATTTGTTTTCAGATTTCTTCCTATCGTACTTCTGCTTGATTTCACTTTTTATGTCGCATTGCTCAATTATGTTGAATTTACAATAGTCGGATTTATAATTTTGTCACATTTTCTGCTTTGGGCTATTTAGATTTCTTGAAACACAAAGACACTAAAATACCGCTTTGAAAAGTACTGTTTTGAATTTTTACGTCGTCACAATTATTTTTTCAAACAACGTCCTATGTCATTTTAAAAGCCTACTAACTGATAAATAAGTAAATAATTGCGTTATTATATTGTTTACAGTAGTAGTTACACATGACTGCTAAGTAACGCTGTCTAGGCGTTGCGATGTATAAGGTAGTTTTGAGTTCAAATAGTCTTCAGCATCTAATGTGCATTATGTTATGAAAATGTACTACAAACAAAGTAGGCATATGTCACAGTATTAGGTACTTGACAATACTGTTTTGTAAAAACTGTAAAAGGTTTAAACTTACCGTCGGTATGGTTGATTTTCGAGCGCTTGGGATGACTTGAACGCTTTAACTCAATTTTTTCATACAGAGACAATTGTGAGTAAATAGTATTGTTGTCTCATTTGGATATACATTATTTTGAATTTATCGGAAGTAAATTACTTAACTGAAGGTTGTCGTAAGTGGGAAATTTTTTTCGAAGGTCATCCTTAATGGATCAAATCCCAGCGCAGCTACACTTTTTTTTTTTTTTGCTCTTAAAATTTTAGGAATTTTTCAAGTTTATAAAATATAATTTTTTTAGTTCTTTAAATATTGCATGTGCATTTGATATGGCCAACGAAATATTTTTATGACTAGCTAAATATTTGGTACCGCTAACAAAATTCAGCTGTTTGCCTCAAACAAATCAAGGGAACAAAATAATTTGGTACGAGCAAACAAATATTTCTTTGCCCCTATACAAACAAATTATTTGGTTGATTCAAACAAATTTTGTTTGCACCAACAAATGTTTTTCTCAGTGTAGTGTAATGGCAACTATTGGTTATGTCAGCTACAATATTCCATTACTAATCTCGAAAAATATTATTTTCTTATTTGGGATAGGATTTTGGTTATTTCTGTCTGTGTTTCTGATTGGAAACTTTTTTTATTGCTGGTAACACTGTTTGCGAGTTAGGCATCACACATACACACACGCATCAAAACATTTTTTTTTCTTCTGCAATAATCTAGATATGAAAAACACTGAAGCAGGACATTATATGCCAGTCCTCATATAAAGTACGACACAGCGGTAAATTGGGTCACAAATAAGTAAGCGCGTAATAATTCAATATAGAGTGATGTAGCACCAATATTACTACCCAGATTATTGTGTCGTAACATCTGGAGTAAAGTACATACAGAAATAAAAAGGTAGTAAGTTTTAAAAAGTATTTCAGTGTCTTCACGTCTGTTTAAAAGTACAGTCGCAGAAATGAAAATCACCGTACTTTACCTTTACACACATAAAAATTAAAAATGTCGAGTTTGTATCATTTTTTACATTTTTCAGTATTTAAAAGTGTCCAAAGAAAGATGCATTACATATTTGTGACTGCTACCTTAGATAAATTAAATTTGATGTGTTGCATATAGTCATAAATTGAGATTTACAAAACGCTGAAACCATTATTTTCTAACCATCATGAAAATTTTGTGCCTTGTGGTTTCGTGTGGTTCAATTGATATGTGGTTAACTTTATGGCAGTATTTATCATCATTATGTTTGGATAAATAGAAATATTTTATATGCGTAACATGAATTTTGGATTAAGTTTTTATACAAGTTTTCTTACTTCACTGCATAATTTTAACGGTAGTTATTAGTGCATATAATTTTGTACTCACGAGATCCTAAAATCTATGGTCTACTAAAAATTTACAAGTTAAAATTTCCAATATGGTCTCAAAATATTTTTTTTTATTTTAAGTTATCTTGTTAACGTTACAAAATTTACAATGGAATTCCTAAAACTGATTTTGCAGTTAATATAGATAACTGTAAAATAAGCTATAATACTTTAGGTCATAAAACGATTAAGCGTACCAGAAATGACAAGTGAAACAAGACTATTTCTAAAGAGTTAACGTGTGGATAAACTGAGTGATTTAGCCTTTCTGCTTTACGTAAACAGATAGGCACGTAAAAATTTCAGAAGTCATGAAAGATTAGGATCTCAACATACGTGCTACAAGTAATGTTATAGTTATTGTAATGCTTACATTTTTCTATTCTTCGTGTGTTTCACATGTTTTCTCCGTTCACAATTATCTCCACGAAGATTATATGTAATAACCTCTTTTTTCTCTGAGCAACGTCTACAATGCAGCCAACTTCGGGATTTACTTTTTGAGTGCGCGGTAGATAAATGAACGCTGAAAACATTAATTGATTTCTACGATTTTTTCGAAGCCATTATGGATAAAATACTCAATGACAATCCTAGATAATGGTATTTGCCAACTATATGAGTACATATTTATCCAGAATTACTAATTCGTTACGTGTGATCTCTTGCGCCGCAGTTAAATGCACGAGGTTCCGGTATCAGAGATTGTGCCTCAGAAATTCGTAACACTGGAAATAATTTTGTTTAAAACGTTGGGTAAAACTATTGTCTAGGATTGCTATTGTTTAATTTTCGCAAATTGGCTTCAAGAAACCTACAGTTGTAGGTTAATTGTTTTAACTTTGAATTATTTATGTGTACAATATTCCCCTTTCATTACTATCTCACCAACGTGGTGACATTGAAACCAGCATTTTTTTTTTTTTTTTTTTTTTTTTTTTTTAGTTCTTATCCAGAAAACTGTATTAATTATCACAGTTATATACAATACGTAGGATTTTCAACTACAGAAATATTATATTTTGCACAGTCATCCGATCCTGACGTAAAAATGCACATATTAACAAATGCAGCGCTAGAGCCTACTGGCACAGATGGTCAGTCGAGTTAACATACATCTCAGATCACCACACTTCTGGAGCGATCAACGTTTAGTGTGTGAAAACATATTCTGCACTAATCACGCAAGAAAATGTTATCAAATTAATTCTAGCGTGTACGTTCCATATGCATTTGCTAACAAATATTAAAAAATTATTCAAGACTTATTGTGCGCTTAATTGTTTTGACTCCAGAGAAATAAATGTTTTCTTCGCTTACCTCTTAAATAATTTGTAGAGATTATGGAAGGACTATGTCCCGAAAACTTTTTGTGCCAACATACCCTTGAAAACACTGTCGTTTCTAGTGACATGTATGATTGCGTTACATACGTTAGACACAAAGTATAGCTGTCTGCAGCTCAATGATAGGCATCAATTATTACATTGGCGGCACTATTATCACCTTATTAAAATAGGGCAACAGTTCAACGAACAAACGAAAGCCAGTCATCTTTCAATAAGCTGAACATGCGCTGAAACCCAGCAAACGGTCAAGTTTTCACGCGATACACCATCATCTCTGCTAACTAGTAGTCGAAAAACATTGGTCTTTATAATACTTTGCAACAAAACTTAAAATTAACATATAAAAATATTTTTTTAATAATTTTAGTTGAGTCAAATATGTGTAAGTTAATTCTGAGTATTAATTTTTAGTAACATACATGCTTCATCAATAATTTCTCACTAAATTTAGTTCACTCTTTTTCTACTTATGTAAATCATAATTACTAAATGTATTGAATAATGTACGCGGTTTACGAAACAACTGTAATCTCAAAAAATAATAATATTGACATAGATGTAGTAACTAGTTGGTAAGTAGTAATGCAAAAACGATTGCTTTGATTTAACGGTAAATATAAAGAGTAGCTACACATCGTATACCGGCCAAACTATTAACATTACTGGTTAGGTATATAGAGGTACGAGTATTTCGCATATTGATTCTAGATCAGGCTGGACGCCAAGAACCTATATATACTGTAACTTCTGTGATTAGACGACAGATGTTTTGACACCTTTTGGGGATTGCAAGGCAGTAGTAAATAATAAAATAAGTCGTGGGGCTAACTCGTGCTACCGACTTGCACGTTTAGAAACCAATGGATATTCAAATTTGACCAGTTCGTACATAGGACTGAGAAGTCTAGGCTGCTGCCAGATTAATACGCGAAATACTCGTGCCTCTAACTATGAGTAGCTATTCTTAATATTTACCAATTGTAACATATCAATAAGGGATAACATGTTGATATCATGAAATTTGAGAAATATTTGTCTTTTTAAAGGCATCGAGAGAGAACTGAAGAAATTTGCATAGGATATTTATTCTTATGAATTGATGACAATATGTGACAAGTTATGGTAAAAATATGAAATACTAGCCTCAATATTATAACAAGTAAATAAATCAAATAGTTTTTTTTTTTTTTCAACTCGAGCTATTTCTGCGAAGGTTAGTATTTCACATTGCAACTTTGCGTGGCATAAGCATGACGTCAAAAGAATTCTATAACGACATAATGCGCACAACCCGTTTACGGCTGTGTTTTCAGTAAGTAAATGTACATACGTGCCATATGACTGATATATGCGTAATTTTACTGTCTTCGTCGATGTTTTCCGATAGTTGAAGTTGACACTTATGCCAACTTATGACTATTTTATACAAACTATCATTCCAGTAGAGAGCAATTGGAATAACTCAATCACCTATTCGTTCAACGGAAATGCCAATACGTTAAAATATTCCCTATAATAAAGTAAAACATTTATTTTCATAAACAAAAATCAGTATTAAAATTGTATGTAACTTCACGAAGCAACTTTAGTTTGTAGTTTATCGTCATTAGTTTTAAAAATAACGTCTTACTCACCCCCTCTCTCTCTCTCTCTCTCTCTCTCTCTCTCTCTCTCTCTCTCTGGTAGACTTGAATTTATATTTTCTGAGGGAAAACAAGATGATGATATTCAATAAATTGGCACTTATTGTATTCATCTTATCTTAACAATTAAAATATGAAATTTTATTTGCATACTAGCCAAGTGCCCAATGGGATTTCCCATCGGCAACATTTCCGAAACCATCCGACTTATCTCGAATGTTGGGTAACCTACTCTGTCCATGCCGTTTTTACACTTACTTTCAAAACCACTAAGTGTAAATGTCCTCTAATTAAAGGTATAATATTATTCAAAAGTATTTTATCCTCATTTGAGAAAATAATAAGCTCGATTATTTTTGTGATTACAAAATTTATTTACATATTTAGTTAATACTTCAATACCTTGTTGAATACATGTATTTAAGTTTGCAGTAAATATCTCTGCATCTTTCTTCTCCTACAGTTTCTATGCGTGTTTCGTGCTTATATATTCAAGTATATCGGTGACATTTCGCTTCCCTTATTTCACACACTTAGGGGATTAATCTCAAAAACGCTGATTCACCTGACTTTTATTTATTTAACAGTTACGTTAATACCAACTTTCATATTTCTAACTTTAAAAATGACGAACTTCCATACAAAGTTACATCCAATTTTATAACCCCCTTACGGGTTGAACTTTCAAAAATCCTTTTTTAGTGCTAACCTGCGTTATATATGTAACAACTGGACAAAATTGCATCCTTCTAATGTGCGTTGTTTGTCAGTCAATGTTAGAGCTTTATTAAGTATGAGTAGAGAGATTGGAAAACCGCAAAAATATTTAACACAGTCTCCAATAAACTGAAATAATCTCAATCGTGACATGTGTGAACAGATTTTTTGGAAAGTCACATACGGTCTGTGTTACAACTGTACAGTTATAATTGGGTCTGTTGAAGAGGGACACGATGCTTCATAGTATAAACAATAGCCAATATTGGTACAAAACCTTCAGAGTTGTACATAGCATGTTGGAGCCTAGCAAACAATCAACTTTCCCCGCAATTTGCCAGTATCTCTTAAGTATGAACTATTGGTAGAGGCAAGATTATTTCGCGTATTGAATGTATGTCAGGTTGGATGCCAATAATATATACTTCACTACGCTCTCTGTGATTAGACGACACCTGTTTTAACGCATCTTTAACTACTGTAAGCCAGTGATAAATAAGGAAACAAGTCGTAGTGGTAGGACGTGTTATGGTTAGAAGCCAACAGATATTTGACTTTGGCCAGTGTGTATATAGGTCTGTGAATTCTAGGCTGTTGCCAGTTTAACACGCGAAATACTTGAGCCTCTAGCTATTGGCAGCTTATTATAATTGTAGTAAAACATGTGATCAACTGGACGGATTGGTATTAGAAACTGCCCTACACTCCTGAAGCAGAACTACCGAGCGATATGGTACAGTGACAAAACAATGGACTCGTATTTGGAGGGATTTGGAATATATAGCCAGTCCGGACCTGCTGGTTTCTGTTATTAATGTCTTCCCTTAAATCACTCCAGACGAACGCAGGGATTGTTCTTAACTCTAGGCCATGGTCCATTCCTGTCACAGTTTCGGTCTGTCGAAAGCTTTGATTTAACCAATAACCCCGCAGTCAACCTTACCTATATTATCTGAAGCTGAGACAAAAAACACTGGGAATAAAATCACTCGTGTTTTTGTCGGCCTGAATCAAACCGATGACTTCACGAATGCCAAATAAATAAACTGGCTATATAATTCCTTAGAACAACTCAACGTTATAACATAATACACGTTTATGCATCTGAAGATACTTCGAATAAGATTTACTGAAAACAATCACCAGAAATTAATACATGAAAATAATCAATACAAAACCGTCTACGAAATATAAACTACAACCATGTAAATATATTCCACTCATGCCTATTAATAATAGCAAATTTTTTAAATAAAACGCGTAATTTTTCGTAGAGCGTAAAATAAAACATGTTGCATAATGTACGGAAATTAAGAAATTTATGTCACACAGAAACTGAATGAAAAACCTGAAAATTCTGACCATTATTAGGATGGTTATTCGGTAGGGCACAATTTTTGTGTTGAATGTCACAAAATCAGTAGCAAACATTTTAGTAAAATTATAGTTACGCAAACACTGTTTGGGTTGATATGTCATTAATACTGGAAGTAATCGTTATGCATTTTCACCCAATGTTTAAGTACTTGCCTATATGCGTAACAGGTTATTTTTTATTTACATTCAATTAAAGAATGTTTTACGAGGCAAGATTATGCACAAATTATGTAATTTTAAAATTATTTTTGTATTAATATTCTTGAGTGAATATAACATACCGTTTAAGTTTCGGTATGTTCTTAGTTAATTTTAAGATTTGTCTGAAACCTTTGAGTCCCTCTCTACATTCTTGCTATATGAGGATGATGTCGTTATATTCGCATACTGAATATCAAGTGAAAATGTGATTAATTAAGTTAACTTCTCTCATGGTAGCAACGTAGAACAGTTCAGTAAATAATATCGGACGAAAAGCTGAATAAGAACCATCAATATATTTTTTCCCACTAAATTTTCATTTTCCACCTCAATACCGCTCTAAAAGTCACGAGTAAACAAAAAAAAACTTTGTTTCATGAGAAACTGCGAATTAGGTGTATATTTATTATGTTCATACATTTCAATCAGGGTTTCATTCGCAATATGAACTTCATCATTTGCATCCTGGAAAAAACCCATAACCGTGGTCTGCATAATTATTTTCTCAGAAATTGTTCTGAAGATAAGCGCAGTCTTAACAGAGTGTAAATGAATATATACTTTCTCTTTCCTCTTTCGTTTTTATAAAATGTTATTTGCATGGCCGTAAGTACGTTTCCCTGAACGTAAAAACATACTAAAAAATCTGTAAAACCTGAATATGTCACTTGTTAATAAGAACTGGTGCTTATAGAATCAACTTATGCAAAGTACTCTTAATTACACATTTTCTAACAGAGCTAATACTTTAATAAGAATGGAATTATGAGACATGTTCCTTAGACGCTTTCAGTTCAGTTCAAAATGGTGGAAATCTGTTTGGCGCTCGTAATTACACAACTTTACAGACACACAATGAAACTAGGGTTACTTTTTGAAAGCTTGGGGGGGGGGAGGAGGAGGCACTGTGCAACTCTAAATGATAATTTTGGTTAGTTTAGTAAATAAATAAAGAACTTACTTGGATGAATTAAATTTATGGTTTTTTGTACACAAAAGACCTAAAAAATAATAATTATTTATGTCACAAAGGCTTTCCTGCTTTCACAGAGTAACTCCGGTTCACGGTAATTAAATTACGAAAGTAATCATGTTCAGTAACTAAAACTTCTAAGTTAAATTACCCACCCTCGAAATACATATCACTATAGTAAGTTGACGATAAACAATCGCAAAAATTGCAGTTTAGGTAAATAACTTCTAACCAATGTACAATGTAACACACAGATTACAACATTGCTACGATTATGTATTTTGTACATTTTTGCTAACAAAACTTTGCTACGAACTAATTTGTTTCCAGACTTTGCAAATCCATTCATAGATATTAACTTATGTGTGTGTGTATATATATGTATATATATATATGTATATGTATATATATATATATATATATATATATATATATATATATATATATATATATATATATATATATATATATATATATATATATATATATATATATATATATATATACATACACTGTCGTTTGTGCGGTAAGGTTTTAAAACAAACGATTAACTGCGTGTACTTCTCCGCAAATGTAATGTTCAAAACCTGAGTATTTCTTTGAGATGTGTATAAAACTCAAGAATACATTAATATATCTTTTGAAATAATAAAACATAGTAAGTTACCTTGTTTGCGCACATACTGAATATATTTTTCTTTGCCGTTTTCCCAAAGAAGAGCGGAAATCGCGCTCATCATTTATTAACTGACAAAAATTAACTTTTCCGGAAACAGTTAGCACATTTAACCACAGCACTATATATATATATATATATATATATATATATATAATTTGAATATTATCCAATTGTGTAAATAATTTTGAGGGAAACTGACAAGACATCTCATAATTTTTAAGGAGACGAAACCAAACATAATTACCTTACTTCTTTAGATCATTATCTGGAGAGATGAAAAAATTAGCTAAGCCAATTGAAATCGGAGTTTTACCTGCTTTTGTGCTTTGAACATTGCAAGTAGTCATAGCTCAAATTAGTAAGTTCGTTACATTACTTATTAGGTAATGTGGTTAGGATATAAAATGCGGAGACATTTAAAATTAAATAGAGTTAATTTACGAGAAACTTGACATTTATTTATTCTTGGGATATTATTAGCATGTGATTTTCTCTGTGAACTATGTATGGTAATAGTAGTATAAACGTAATGTCGTGTAGGCCAAATACGGGGCCTATTATACTAAATATATATAGCGTTGCGTAATCCCAAATCACGTGAGTTATTTTTTTTTTTTTTTAAATTTAGTACGGTGATTTTCTGAAATCACTGTTGTTTTAGTTGGAATATTCCACATAATTATTGCGTTCATACAGTTACTGAAATCTGCATTGGTTTGTTTAATTTTGACCAGATTTCTGAGGCAGAGATTTTCCACGTCGCACACGTAGGCCCTATTTCTTTTTTGTATGAACCACATCTAAGTCTGGATAATGATTCAGTTTCAATAGCAAGTGAGGGCTGATAAATATTTACGCTAACTCTTAAACAAAAAAATTATACACTTTCGCTAACATTATGTTATCTTAAAAACTGCACTTTTGATGTGGAAACCTTTAAATGTCGCATCATACATATATTGACAAGAATTTATACAGCCGGTATAGGTATTAATAGAGAGTCCAAAAGTTAAGTTCTTCGTTTGTGTAATTCTAAATAACACACGTACCATAGCTTAAAAGTATGTTACATGCTTACTTCATATACCAGAGCCACAAAGTATGTCTGGTATTCTGACGAGTGTTGCTAATCATCCTACTTTTTTTACATTTTAGCCTATAAATCTATACGTAAATTACCGCGAATATGTTTTTGTACGGATAAAATATAATCAACAATATTTTGGAAGAATTCTTCTGAACACCGCAATAACTTCAACATTTCTGAAAAGCGAAATGTTTATACATAACTGTGCTATCATAAATATATCCCTACATTAGAAGTAATTCTTAAAATCTTCAGAAATGGGTGAAATATGTGATGCTGCTTAAATCCTACCACCACACAAATCTTAGATGTTGAATAGTTAAAGAAGAAACCTTCTACATAATTCATTCTGCAGCACTAGGAAAATGTTACGGTGTTAATACTGTCCCAGCTACTAATTTGAGTGTACTAAGCAAGCAGTATTTGAGTGAAACAGGCTATGTAATGTCTCCCTTAAGTGTCAGCTACTAATTTGAGTGTACTAAGCAAGTAGTATTTGAGTGAAACAGGCTATGTAGCGTCTCCCTTATAATATGTCTAGCAGTCGCTTGATATTTTTCACAACTGTGCTTGCCACGTAAATAAAATATAACACTCACAGCTTACAGGATCAAGAACCGGTAGTCACAACACTATAATATATCGGACCCCACCAAGAAATTTATTTGAAATGTTGTAAGCCTATTTATGATCTCAAATTGTACTAAAGTTTAGGAAGATAGCAAAGTCTTAATTTTTCTATAACGTAACCATATCGTCACAAAATTACTAATAAGCTGGAGTTAAAAAAAAAACGGTACGGGAAATTCTGACTGTAAAAACGTTCCGGAATTTTTAGTTCAGAAGTATTCTAAAGCATAAACAAAAGTCTTCAAATAGTGAAACGTAGACCACACTACCAGAATGGGTTTACGACTAAACTTGAGTTTTTTTTTCTCAGCTAATTGAGGAACTTGTAGTTCAGAGTAACCTTATACAATTACAGTCTGCCATTACCAGCATTTCTGGCAATAATAGCGACACGTAAGTTGCCTTACTTATAGCTCAAGCCGCAACTGAGTTTGAAGCGATTGACTTCCTGTAATTCTGTGTAGGTCCACGTTAAGTTTTCCATATACATAAACGAGACAATTTCTTTGTTTGTCAGCTTCATAATGACGTAATGGGCCACGATGGCCGAGTGGTGCTGACCACCCGTAGCTCTGTCGGTTGAGCGGCCGACTTTGATGCGAGGGGTTCTGGGTTCGATCCCCGTATCTGCCTTGGTGAAAAATTTGTGTTTGTCCGTTCGAGTCGTTTCAGTTGTTAAAGTCGCGATCCATGTTCGAACCCCGGTGGGGTCGGTGAAATCACGCCGGACGATGTCGCTCGACGGCGGGTTTTCTCGGGGATCTCCCGTTTCCCTGACACCTCTCAGTTCAGATATTTTCCATCGTAGGGTCTCATTTCATATTATCCTTCAGGTTACGCAGATTCCTAGATGCATGCAGTACAAAAATATGCATTCGTCATGAGTCTATAGAAACCCGCCTGTGCGCTGTAGTGCAAAATTTTTAAAAAATTTCACTGTCTTTGTTTTGATGTTCTCTAAGAAAAGGATATTTATTATTGACGTAGTTATTTGACACTAAGAGATTTAATTTTAGTCTAAGCGATAATACAACAGTCTCGTTAGTTTGATAACAGGAAGAAAAAAATTCTACGAACTGTTATAATTTATTTCTTGTTGTCAAAGTTTTATGGGTGGTATTTCTCTAAAAAACTTTATAATGGAAGTGAAGGTTTTTTTGTAGGGAATTACTTTTACTACAAGTGGACGATAACAATAAAACAATACGGCAACGTTTTTATATCCGATAAACGCGGGTTACTATTCAAGTAATTTTTGTGAATATCATTTATATTAATTCTAAAAGGGCAGTAGGTATCAGAAAACCGTTACAAATATTTTTTGAAAAGGTTTTTTTAATCAATGTAGGGTAATTTTTTTCTTAGTAATAAATGAAATGATGTTGGCTGATTATAGACTAATGATTTTCCTTAAGGTTGATAATTAGCTAAAATCACATTTTTTGCCTGGAAAAAATTATGCTACATAGTAGAAAATATTTTAAACTCATATATGTTCCGGTTTTACTGTGTATGTCTGTTTTAATGATTTAAAAAATTATATTTGAATTGCATTTTATAAAGCAACCACTAAAGTTCGGCTCACTCTTCCACATTGAGGGAATATAGTCTAAGGTCAAAACGTTGAAAATATATTATCATCATTTTTCTTTCTGCATGTTATATGTTATAAGCAAATGAGAGAAAGTGTAAGGGAATGGTGACACTTGCGTGGTCAATGACTCACCCCAGTTCGTCCCTGACGCCGAAGACAGACTTCACAATCCGCGCGGCCCCTCGCACCGCGACTGGCTGACTCGTGTCAACTCCCTCGTCGTTCCTTTATTCATGAGAACCGTTCACCAGCTCTTCCCGAGGCACTTGAATTCCTCCGTCCCTCGACTTCCCCCACAGCCCTCTTGCTCGAACAATGCCCCGACCAGGCAGCCACTTACCCCAGCCCCACTCGCAATCCGTCAAAGAATCGGATAATCCCCCCTCGATACAGATGTGTCTCACAGATGTTAACACGCTGTATCCCCCTGAGTTTCACGTCTCTTCTGCAGCACCTATACTCCTCGATCCGTTTTAAACGCCCTGCTAGAATGGGGCCAATACGCAGGCCGCGACACTCGTGTACACTTAACGTAAATTCTCACTTACTAACAACCCACACCAACACGCAGAGAAGAAGCACTTCCTTCGAGTTTCCGCGTCAGAAGACGACCAAATAAACTTGCCTCAGGGTGAGACGAGCAGAAGCATCGGGGAACATCCCAGTTCGTCGGAGAAGTCCAACGGTGCAAAAGTTCTCCAGTCGTCGGGGCAGGACGAGGTGAAATCTCTTCGTCCTCCTGGTGATCGGAGAGGTTTGTGGGGTGCGGCGGGTATGACCCGGAGGGGGAGGGGGTGCCCGTTAAAAGCCCAAACGAATCCGTCCGGATAAACGATGTTGTAGAACTGGGCGGCGCGCGCGAGGGTTCAAAGGTCTACGCGGCACTGTCAGACTCGAAGACCGCGCGAAGAGGGAGAGAGAGACAGACAGAGACAGGGAGGCTTCGCCGACGTCGAATCGACGCTGTCGGCCCGGCGTCCGTCCCGCTACTGCAGTGAGCTTCGCCCCCGCGAGTGTCGGCCGAACAGCCGCGGCCGCCGCCAGAATGCGCCACCTCCCGGGCGCTCCGTCCGCGATATCGAATATTGACGCCCCCTACTACCCTTACCACCTCACACTCCCCGAGGCCTCCACCCCTGAACATTCTTATATACCTTTTTTTTTTCTCTTCTCCCGTCGTACTACTTCTTATCATCTCACTCCCTCGGCCCTCCCGACGTTTGCATTGGAACCACTCGCGACGCCCTCTCGCGCCCGACGCCAAGCGTGAAATCGCGACGTATGAAGATTAAGCGCTCCCGGCAGATGAGTAAAGTCTGCGTTCGAGCTGACGAGTCGTTGGCCCCTCGAGGGGGTTCGGCCAGAGAAGTTGGGGGACGGGGCGGGGCGTCCAGGGTGTACGAAATCTGCTGCAGGAGTCGTGGGACACGAGGAATGGACCGACGTTCTCCCGACGCGGCCGTCCGTTGTGGACTTCATACGAAACTGAAGTTTTTCTATTATTCTGACAGCATGGACGTTAGGTGCTGACCAGAGGGGAGGGGTGGCATAGGGTCCATGGCTCCTCCAGAGAATACTCCAAAAAATAAACCAAATAAAGGCCAAGCTAAATATTGAAAAATATTACCTCACACTTTTTCTAAAGCTTTATAAAAGCCAACACAACATTAGCGACTAAGTTATCGCAATACGATTTTGTGACTTATAAAATGGATAACATAGACAATAAATTTATTGTTTCGTGTTGTTAAGGCTCGGTTTCAGTCGCAATGTCAAAATTTGATATTTTTTCGGTTTTTTTAGGAATTCTAAGAAGAAAAATTTTAAATATACGATTGTACCTCAAATTCTATTTACATTTCGCTACAGTGCAGACCTTGCGATTTATCTGTTGACTTATAATTACGCCGCAATCTGTGTGGTCAATTATTTTATATTCATAATTTGCCCGGCAAATTACGACCTAACTATACATTACTAGCTCTATTGTCGCGATTGTACTGTATCACATAGCAAATAGAACTTGCGGTATAGTCACCGATTTTAACTTTTTTTTTCTCAGAATTACAAAAAAGCAAAAAATATTAAAATTAAATATGGCAACTTAAACCCAGCCATAAGTAAAACTCTTTAGTTTCTAGATTCCGAAATGTTATTTGCAATTTAGTTTGTTACTCATTATATATTTCAAGACTCGACACCGTTATGAAGACGCGTGGCAGCAAAATATTCTAATGTTTTGTATTTCAGTACATATGTTTTTACGTACAAAGCATAATGTATGCTTAAAGTGTTACGGTTTCTTAAATTTGTATATTTAACATTTTGACCACCTTAAAACTAAAATTTTTCAGGGGAGGGCCCCCGACCACCTGCTTAGGTGAGCCGGATCCGCCTGTGGTTGATGTCAACGTTAAGGCCAGTGTATACTGAAAAAATAACAGTAACTATCTATGTTACTTAAAAATGTTAGTTACAAAAATGTTACCAACTAATTCTAAGCTGTGGCACACTATTTTATAGCAATGTTGATAGCAAATGTATTATAAACATTGCTGAAAACTAACAAAGTTGTAAAAATAATGAACGGAAGTTAATAGCAAGGTTGAACACAAAAATACCTACAACATTGCTGATAACAATGCTAGTAACATTTGTTACCAACAACCTATAATCTAGACCGCCCTAGAATGGGTCGGGAAAATAATGTTATCAACATTGTTGGTGATAATGTTATTAACATGTATCCAAAATTCATAACTTTCGTTGCTAGCAAATGTTATCAAGAAAATGTTGACAATTGATGTTGTTAAATTTTTTTAAACATTAACAAAGTTAATAACATAATGTTGGCAACAATTTTATTAACATGATGTTGTCAACAATTTTCAAGTATTTCTACAACATTGTTAATAACTTTGTTGAAAACACGTGTTAGCAATGTTATCGTTGGTGTAAACTAGGCTTCAGTCTGCCAGGAACCTACGGTGCGAGATGTGACTAGCGCCTTCAGGACAAGAAGGCAAAGGCCGACGGTGGTTTGTACCCAACATCTAGGAATAGAAACTTAGCAAGGTGGCGCAACGATGAAGCTTGGACTCGCATTCAGGAATACCCGGGTTCGATCCCCGGCTCCGGCCATTCTTATTTCGGTTTTCCATGTTTTCCCGAAATTACTCCAGGCGAATGCTAGGATGGTTCTTTAAGTCTCGGTTTCAGCCGATACATCGATTTTTGTAATTTTCCGCTTTTTTGGAATATACCTCAAATTCTATTTTACATTTCGCTACAGTACACACCTTGCGATTCAGCTGTTAACATAAAAATACGCCAGAGTCTGTGTGGCATTTTTTTTATATTCACAATTTGCACGACAAATTGCGACCTATATATATATTACTAGTTCTATTGCCATGCTTATATTGTAGCTCAAGGTAAATAGAATTTGCGGTTTGGTCGCCGATGAAACATTTTTTTCTCAGAATTAAAAAAAAGAAAAGCGAAAAATAATTAAATTAAATATGGCGACTGAAAACTAGCCTTAAGAAAGGCCATGGCCGACTTCTCTCCCAACTCCTGTCATTATACCAGGTTGTGTGTCATCGTCTCAAATGTCCTCGCTGTCGACGAGGCACCTTACCATCTAAGCATAAAGTAACTGATGAGCGTTTGTGTCACTCAACTCTTCGCAAAGATATCGTCTAAAGAACATACAGTGTTCTTCTGTGTCGCCATCGCTTTATCGTCTTTCTTGTTTCATTGAAGTATTTGTTGAATTATTTAGGCTCGTATTTGTACCACTTTACCTCCGTATCTCTGAGAGGACTTTTAATCCTCGTTGCTTACCTCATTTCCTTCTTCTTTGTCTATTCGTCCTCATGTTTGTTTATAATAAACCTGACATGAAAGCCTTAAACGAACAATATTTTTTATTATATATATTACATTAATTGCAGCTACTCTCTGATTGCTTTCAGTAAGCGCTTCCAAGTTTTACTTTATTCATTTAATTATGTTCTATGGAAAGAAATTATGCTCCAGTGCAGTTGCGGACATTCAAAATATTTCACTTACTCGTCAGCATTTCGCCTGAGCGTAAGTTTAGTTCGTGCAATGAAAATATTTATGGAGTGAAAATTAATTAAAAATACAATCTATGCCGAAGGAAAAACCGCATATCTTTGTCCAGAAAATTCAATAGGTAAAAATGGCCGTAAACTGGCCGTTTCAACAGTTTTTAATGTTCCGAAACATGCGTTAGAAACGAAAACGAAAGCATGCGCCGGGAGTTTGCCGATTCCTATGTTAATAACGTCGGGTCTCAATGCTAATATTTTATTTTTCATTTTGAATTGTAGCATTGTTTTCATTGGAATTATTAGTGCTTTAAAAAAAAAATACAAAACTTACAGCTTAGTCAGCGATTTTTATGTATGCCTAAACATTACATGATTCTAAAACGTTGAGCATATATTACTGATTTGAAAGCAATACTTGACTAATAACGTCTTAGTAATAATGGATACAATTTTATTGATTTATAGCCTATGTTCGTCACACGGTAATCTATTTAATGCAGACAGCTCAAATTATGTACGTATGTTCTCATTCGAAAATGCAAGGAAGGGAAAATTTTGCGATTGCAACGATGCACACGCTGGAATTCAATGTCCTACGTATACTCATGGCGCCGTTCATTGTCTGCTTATCCAGTGAGTAACAAGTTAAGACTCAAATAAAAATTTTGAAAAACCCTCGACTCACAGGATACCAAATTTCAAATCGATTAGAGCAGTAGAAATGCTCACATTCATTTTAAATAACTAGAAAAGAGCTGATAATATTTAAATGGCTGGAAAGATTTCCTTGAATCATAGCTAAGAACACTCTCAATCTGTCACCTCTCAAACAAAAAAAAATAATCAAATCGGTTTATTATTTTAGGAGCTACGATACCACAGACAGACACACAGATACAAAGATACACACGTCAGACTTATAACACCCCTGTTTTTGCGTCAGGGGTTAAAAACTAACGGATAAACGGTCGGGGTCATTGCATTTGCGAAGTGTTCCTTGCCCTAAAACTAAGTTAAAAAAAAACAGTAATTCCAGTACAGTTATTTGTAAACAGACCCCATGAAAAAATGTCGAGTAGTTTTTGAATAAACTGATTTTTCGTCACGATTTGAGCAGCACACGGTGACCTGGAAAGGCGTCAACCATAGTCACATAACGTCAAATTCAAGTCACTGTTAAAAATTTTCTTGAAATTTCCAAAATCGCCAGTAATAAATAAGCAGGAAATCCTCTGTAAGGTAATTTCAATAAATAAACTGGTTTGTATCACCCGACAATATACGTAAACATATTTAAATATCATCTGCAGTTGACGAGTTGAAATTCAAAAGGGACTAAGTGCAAGAATCCATATTTTCACGATTATTCCATCCAAATTGTCTATGTGCCATACCATACGATCTTCAAAAGAGAGGTAAGGCAATACCATTCTTGTTATAGGATTTCTATCAAGTTGTTATAAGTGCCATGTCTAGTGATATTCAAGAGGGAATAAGTGACATGGATAATGATATTCAAAATGAAATAAGCGCAGAGCGTAATGATATTCTAAAGGGAATAAGCGTATGGCTAGTACTATTCAACACAGAATAAGTGTCGTGGTAATGATATTCAAAAATATATTAAAAAAGAAATAAGTGTACTTTGGTTTCCGATGCTGTCTTGTTTAATTTTGAATGTCTGTATATGTTTGATGTTTTCATAGCCGCCAGCATGATCTATTCTTACTATTATACTAAGTTATTCCGATTAAAAATGTGAGTGTGTGTGTTTTCTACGTTTATCTGCTTTTCCTCGGAAGTAGGTTTTTGACACTTAGACCATTTGGAATTTCAACTCTTCAATTTCATATTTATTCACATCAGCTTGGTGGAAAATAAAACTACGACAAAATTGTTTCGAATATTTATGTCGACGAAAAACCTATTACTGTCTTAAAGACCTGAAAACTTTGCAAATAATTCTGATTTACCCGTTAACTGATTTAGCGTATAGGAATTTTGTCGTTTTATATAGATTTCAGTAACAAAACCATTTACGTTAATGGAAAATCTTTGAAATAACTAACTAAATATTAATATAAACACGAACATGCCATACTTTGGTGTTGTTTTGTGTTCACGTGTTTATTTAATACTCGAAATGCATTTCATTCTAATTTAAATACTTCTGTTTATGTTGTACTGTAGTAGGGTGTAAAGTATCATAAAGAACTATGTATTCAAAAGTAAAATATTACCTCAAAGATCTACGATTGGGAAGTTGCATGGCCATTGGCAGTATTAAAAAATTTATAGGAAATATATTTGGTTATTTCGGATAACTTAGGAAAACCGAAATCAGAACGGCACGACCAGAAATTGAAGCCATTCCCCCTCGAATTCAAGTACAGGATTTTACTATTGCAAGAAAGGTATAAAGCAAAAAGTATGTAATTTCCTATACATAATTTAATATGAAATGTTATGCGAAGTATGTTGTACAGTAGCTCGGAAGGGCCAAAGCAACCTTTTAAAAATCGCATTTCAAATGGTTTAAACTAAAAACAATGAAATCAGCGTAAATACACAGTTAAATAATTGTGTATTTACAAGGAAAATCTTGTAAACTAATATCAGAACATTGTCAGTCAGTTAATAAATGTGAGATGTCCGAAACCTTTCAAAGTGGTTATAAATAATGTGAACACCTTTAGGAACTAGTAAAATAAATGGTAATGAGTAAATTTTTCGATTTGAAACAAAATAAACATTGAAGACCAGACAAATTTTACAAAACATTTCGTAATTTAAGACACATCCCGCTTCTAAGTCTAGTGGATTACGCTATAAGTCACTCATGGGAAATGTTACGACATTTAAGCCAATACAAAAGAAAAACTCGAATACAGTTTGATCCTGAAGTGAACATTATACCAATTTAGATGGCGAGTAAATTGTAAAGGAAGTATCGATATTGAAATACCGACATTTCAAGTGGTTAAAAATTGCAATACAGAAATATAAATAAAATGAAAGCGAAATCTGATAACAATTTTGTTTCAGTTACACCTAACGCCTAAAGTTTTAAAACTACACAGAGATAAAATAAATCGTATATTATTATCCTACAAGTGTGTGTCTACATGTCGTTATTTTTATTATATATATCTTTAACTATTGCAGGATTTCTTTTTTCATATACTATATCATACAAATAGTTAATTATCACAGTCTTCTTAAAAATTATAAATTTCGAACCAGTAAGAAATTTCTCTGTGAAGACCAAGTAACAGTAAGCATGTATCCCTTTTTCTTCGGCTTCACAGGATGCACGCGAACCCTTACAAACCTCTGTCAGAAGGAACGGTAGGCTTTGCGAAAAGTTGGTCTCTCACTTCATTGTTTCTCTGTGTCGGCAAGTCTTGCCATGAACTTGTGCGGGTTTTTTACCTCACTTTCTCTCTCCCCTTGTTTCCCGAGCAAGTTAAAGGAAAACTGTCGAGAAGCTCAAAGTTGTCTATGTGAGGAACAACACGATCTCAGCGGAACTAATTCTTCTGACTTGACGAAACCTCAAGGACGGTCGTGTTATATATAGAGCACATAGTGCATCGCGCATATTTATCACGATTTCTACACTGGCAGATGTTAGTGACGTTATTCGGACATTTGTTTTCACGTCCGTTAATAATTCAAGTAGGACTTAAAGGACTCTTATCTGCCTATCCTAGCCACCGAGTTCAAACAAGAACTCAACATTAAGATCACTTCTCGATAAATGAATACTACAGAAAATTCAAACAAAACTACCGTAAATAAGTTACGAAAATAATTTTGCAATATGAGACGATTGACATTTTTATATTTTTTAATATTGAACTTATTAACCTAAAATTAATTTCTTACAAAACATTATGAACATTGTGTGTACATACATGTACATATAACATTTTATATTCTTTTTGTAACAATAACTTTTAAGACGTGCAATTTTGAGGGTATTTTATTTTTAAAAATTTGATTTCAAATTTTTCTGTTGAGTAGTAATTTACCATTAAATGTTTTATCTTTTTAACCGTATAATCGTAATCTAGGTAAGATGAAACCTTAATGGCTTGAGCTCGAGTTTATGTGTTTTTGACAATAACTATTTTTCAAAAAGTAAATGAAAGCCAATATCGTAAAATCGTTCTGGAGTTTTTTTTGTAACTGTTTTACACTACTAAATAGTATTTTGTCGAAACAAAGTACAGTGTGATGGTAGTTCATTAGTTGACTAACGAAACTTCATACTATTTTATAAATTATCTAAATTATTTGTACGTTTGTCTAAAAAATTACACTGCATGTTTAAATTTATGTGCTTCAAAGATACAGAGAAATTTTACAACGCCGGTTTTTGCCTGGATTAAAATAAATAATTCTCTCGAAAAATGTGTAGCTCGGGCTCGACGGCGAGGTAACAGAAGAAGAAGACGTTGGCTCGAACCGACATGAAATAGCAATTGGCCAGTTAATAAATCGATATCGTCGGTCCGGTAATTGAACCTCGGACGTCCTATGCGAATGCAAGCTTGTGTTTTACCTATGCGTTACCTCGCTTTAAGGTTCCAAAGTATATTATCGAAACGCTTAGAAAGTCTATTATATTATGAAACTTTTGTAGGTTTGGACGGATTGCTCCAACTTCTTAAATTAAGAGCATGCCAAGAAGTTGAAGGTTACGGGTTGTGGAAGCAGCAATGCCATCAACAGTTTTCTAGAGAGGAGGTTGTGGAGTAGTCTTGATGCAGAAGAAACTGCTGGTAGACACGATAGATGACTTGGCGTGCTATCTACAAGTTCGTGACACTCAAAAGCTTCTTTGCCATGTTTTAGGGAATTAGTGTATACAATTTTTTTTTTTTTTTTACTTTTGAAGTCGTTATACAGTACACATTTCATTTAACAAAATATGTTTATTAAAAAATATGTATTTAAAATTTTTATAAGTATATTTTAACTAAGTGCCCTAGAAAATATTTTACAGCAACTGCAAAATATTATTACAATTAATGTGCCTCTCTATCTTTGGGTACTTAGGGAGCTGGTATTATTTACGTCTTAAGAAATATGGAATCAATTTTGAAATGATTTTCTTGTTTGATTACAAAATTACTATAAAAGATTTTGTTACTGAAGTGAAACATTTGTTACAATAAATCGTTGTGCTCTAAGCAACTACTAATAGATTAGATCAGTCATATAAATATGTTTCTCAATACGTTAGACACACCCTTTATTTTCGTTCTTTCCCTCGTTGATTATATTATATGAAACATTTAATCTGTGGCGGGCGTTCTAAAAGTTTACTTCAACATCTAAAAACCTCTCATGAACGTTTCTTGAATGCAGTTACAGCTACCAATTTTGTTGTCAGATCGGGATACTTTCCAGCTTTATTCACAATTTATGAGTGTTACAACGCTTGGTGGCTAGTACAACATGGCCAGTAGAAGACTAGTTGCTATAAATTTTGGGTCGAAAACGAGTTCGTTGATACAGGGCGGGGGGGGGGGTGAAAGTTTGTTTGTGTGCCATAACGTCAATGCCATTGTTCTGTTTGGGCAAGTATTGTTTTACATGTACAAGTCTGACTGTCTCAGCGTCTCAGTGGTACTGTTTTACCTTCACTTCTTCCGTGGAACGGTACTTGAATCCGTGGATGAAGTACCTATTGGTAGAGATGGTGGTATATCGCAAAAATTCTTTGTGCCAACATACCATTGAAAAAACTGTAGTTAACTGCAACATATATGATTGGGTGATGTACGTCTATCACAGCGTAGCTGTCTGCAGACCAATAACAGGCATCAAATATTACAATAGCGGGAATCTTACTGGCTCAGTCAAATAGGGTCAACAGATCCAAGTACAAGCTAAAGCCAGTAATCTTCTGGTAAGCTGAACGTGAGTTGAAACCTAGCAAACAGTCAAGTTTTCGCGCGATAAACCATCATCCCTACCTATAGGTGTCTGCCACCACAAGTGGTTCCAACATGATGGTGCACCAGTCCAGTTCACACTATCGGTGCGTGGTTACTCAATGACTCAAGACCTGGAAAATTCGCGGTTTCTTTCAGGCGCAAGCTAGAATTCAAACAACTGTATGTTGGTGTCACATTTGCAACTGTCTCTTGACTTATTTGTAGAGGCACGAGAATTTCGCGTATTATTCTGGCAACAGCCTATAGACATCTCAGACACATACACACGCTGGCCAGAGTCAAATATCCATTGGCTTCTAACCGTAACACGTGTTACCACCACGACTTGTTTTCTTATTTATCACTGGCTTACAGTCGTCAAAGACGTGTTGAAACATGTTTCGTCTAATCACAGAAGGAGTAGTGAAGTACAGTATACAATACAGGTAGAGACATTCAAAATGCACGTTATTTTCTGACAGCTGACTAGACTCCCGCAGACCGATATTGTCGTTGACTTGCTGCGGAGAATGTTTGGATGGTAGAGAGGCCAACGTCTGTAAAGATGTAACACGCGTAAATGACAACACATAAAAGTTCTTGGCCAATTTAATCGCAGATCATGCTTCTGTTATGTATAGAAAAGTGAAGTTTAGTCTGCTACCAAATGATAACGCGAATTTTGCATGTCTCTAAATATTGACATTCAACCTTACCTAGAATCAATACGCGAAATAATCTTGCCTCTACTTATTTGACACCTCTTGTTAGTCGCTGAGACACTGATAGAATGCAACTAAATGCAGGTTCATATCACGGTGTCAGCGAGCAGCCAATGAGAATATGTTGTCTGCTTGAGTAAACAGTTATTCTTGGTGGAAAACAGACGACAATTTAACTATGCCACACAACTCAAATCAATTCTCCACAATAACATTCCAAAATTCTTAACATCTAAACTACTACAGTTAAACTCTATCCATTCGTACAACACCAGACATAAAATGAACTCCCAAATACCACGTCACAACAGTACAGCATTTAAGCGATCATTCAGCTACATGGCCAGTCTTGTCTGGAACGAGTTACCCACAAAGTTAAAGAAAACTGGATCATTAAGTGTATTTAAGATAATGTACAAAGAGTTCCTACTGACAGGCCAAAATCGAAAATAAATAAAACAATTATATAAAGATGACAGGAGACTAATTCAGCAGTATGTAACATATCTCACGATTTGTAAAATCTCATATTTTTTTTTATGTAACAGACTTAGTTTAAACTTCTTTATTAATAACTTTTGTAATTTAACACGTAAGTTTTTATGTATCTTATTGCTTCTTCTGATCATTGTGTTTTTATAACTGTATGTATTCAACAATATGCACGACAAATTGTAATACGGCCGTGGTGCTGAATTTTGTTCGTGTTATAATAAATAAATAAATAAAATAAATAGCGTACACGCCAGTGAACCCGCGAATTTTTCCCGTCTCGATCAATGATTAGGGCTAGGAAAAATTTGCGAGTTCAATGAGCTGCATGCTAGAGTCCATTGTCTTATGCATATTCAAGCCTCGTATATTCGTTGATTGCTGTCTGAATGAGTAGCTGGTAAGAGACAAATGGTGGGGCTTCGGTATACACAGGATAATATATTCTGGCATGTTGTTCGTTGAACTCGCGAAATATTCCTAGCCCTATCAATGACACATTTGGATGCCAGTGTTGTAGCCATCACTTTACAATGACATAACTATTTTTTCCCTCTGGGGCTACATTCAATACGACAGTCCCACTGACAGGAACTTGAACATTTCGCGAAAAAAAATTTGCCAAAGTTTGTTTTAGTGTCTTACCCTTCACACATTGTTATGAACCATGTAACCCTGGTTCTAGCACAGCGATCAGTAACCAGGCTACCCGGCCAGGAATTACAAAATATTAAACATAAGTTGCTGCAAACTGCAAGGCAGAACTCCCCACTCCAACAGCGGTACGAGTTGCCACACATGGCGCGATAAAGGGGCGTGTCAATCTACCTACGAGGTCTGTCTGCCCCATATCGTCGCCAGGACCACTTCACTACCAAGATGCACCACGACATCCAGATCTACGACGTGCCTATCGCCGTGGACGTTTCCTTACATCAGCCTCGGCATCATTAACAAGGTGGGACTGTCATCGTCGTAACTAAATTGAATGGTTCATAAGTATTCATGAATGTATAATTATACATCTAACTATTCTTGCCTCCCTGCGTAAAGAACAACGTAAAAGTAATGATATAGTTGTATATATTGTAAATTAAAGCCGCACCTGATATTTAGACTGCGTGTCACACTTATATTGTCTGTTTGTTTTACGTCATACATACTATACCATTGCTAGAGGTACGTTAATTTCGCAAATACATTCCAGGTCAGGTTGAACGTCAAAAATATGTACTTCATAATCACGTGTGTGATCAGTTGGCGGCTGTCACGAAACACATTTGACTACCGCAAGCCAGTAGTAAATAAGGAAATAATTCCTAGAGCTATCGCGTGCTGCTCGCTTGTAAGGTTGTAAGCCAATGAATAATCGACTGTGTCCAGTGTGTGTACAGGACTGAGCAATCTAGGCTACTGCCAGATGAATCCGCGAAATTGGTGTGCCTCTAATCATTACTAAATATCTAAAAGAAGTATTTTTCGTAAACGTAACACTCTGCAGTTCTGCTTCATAGTTATTGGCAGCGTGTCATTGTGAAGTGACGTCTTTCATTTGACTGTGCCAACCACAGTAAGGTTTCTGCAACACCAAACATTTGTGATTTCCAAGACATAAGAGAGTTAAAACATCCGATTACTTACTACGAAGCAGAACTGCAGGTGAACACTTATGGCACAGAAACAAACTGGGGCTAAATTCCTATTCGCAAAAAGTTCATGGCCTCGCCCATAGAATATATAATGACGACGCACATATATGCGGCTGCCATTCACATTGAGGCTGCTCAAGATAGCATAACTGCACCTGAAAATAACATGCTATATGATTGTTCATTGTGCTTCTGTTAACATGGTCACAATTTTAACACTATCTATACCATTGTAGGTTAATATCAAATATACATACTCATCGTTTACAGGCCAAACTATTGATTTTACAGGCATAGTTTATTGATGAAAATATTTAAATAGACGTTAGAAGAGGTACGTAAATATAATTGGGGTGTACTTACTTTGGAATTATCGGTTTTCATTAGATTAGTTTAGTTTCTGTTAGTTTTTGTTGGGTTAGGGTATTTTACCCTTACGTTTAAATTTTTTCGTTATGTTAGATTACCTAATTTTACCTGAGGTAACCTAATTAAACCTTAACAAACCTAACAAAAAAAATTGATAACTTAAGGGTAAAATTACTTAACACGACCAAAACTAACCTAACCTAAAAAAATTAAGAATTTCAAAGTAAGCAACCTACCACTTATTTGCATACAACTACTTCTAACGTGAAATTTATTGGTTTGTGGATATACGCCATTGCTCATGTTTTCCTTATCAAACTCGTATTGAATGACAAAGTACAAAAAGAAGAAGAACAAAAGACTATAGAAAACACACAAAAAATTCCCAAAGGAGTTTTTTCAATTTTTTTTTACAACAAAGAACTCTAGAGATATAACTCAGTCGAATAACGACGTAACATCCAGACACAAAAGGCAGACACAAATATAGAACCAGATTCCCAAATTAAAAAAAAAAGTTGAAAATAGACAAAAACAGTGAACGGTGAACAACAAACTAAAAACAATAGACAACACAAGTTTAAAACAACGAAAAAAATGCAACGTTTCGGGAATTGCGATCTATTCCAGTCTTCAGGCTGGGACACAGGTTGGTCGGAACACCAAGATGCGAATAAAGTTCGCTGGAAAATTGGGGTTAATAGTATGGATGGGCAGTAACCTGCCAACATTGGCCGAGCAGGTTATTGCCCATCCATGCTATATACACGACAATTTTCCCAACTGATGGTTGGCGATATAGTTCGCTTCGTGGTATTATTACTAGTGCTTGGTTGCCAGGCCTTAGTACTCCTGTCAGAGTGTCTATACAGCACTCTAACTTGTGCAACACATCCAGGCCCAGTAAACATTCATCTTAAAAGTCTGCTATGTACACTTTGTGTTCAGTGCAGAGGACACCCAACTTCAATTGTACCTTTTTCTTCCCTTTCATTGGTGTAGTCTCACATGTCACGGTCGTCAGAAAACTTTGTCTGGTCTTACAGCCGTGTGGTTGCCGGGGAGAAGGTCCTAGAATCTCCGGTGTGACAACAGTAATGGTTGCCCCGGTGTCTTCAACCATGTGGGAGGAAACTTTATCCAGACTACCCTCCACTAGGATTGCATCAAAGTCTTGTTTCACTGAGCGTACTCGATGAAATACTGGGGCCTTATGTTCCGCCATCGCTGTCCTTCCCTCTATGAGATGTCGTCCTGACTGATGACTACAGTTATTAGGTAGCCATTGTGTGCACTGGCCTCTCAGATGCCCGGGTCGTCCACATGTTCAACACTTCAGTCGTCCCTCTGGTCGATGACGAGGCACAGCCGATGGCTGGGTGGATAGTGTAGCCTCATATTGCTCTTGGTTGGTGTTATTTTGCTGCAGCCGCTTGCGTTGGGCGCTCAGGTGTCCACGTCGCCCACACTTCCAACACTTTGGTTGCCTCTGTGGTCAAGAACGAGGTGTAATCAAAGTGGTTCTGTTCGTGAGTGCATTCATCAGTGTTTCTATTCTCTTCAGGGTGTTCTCTAAGCGGTTATCTCTCATGTCGCCCGACAGTGTGATTGCCCGCACAGCACGCCGAATTGATGGTCCTCTTGCAGTGGCCAGTACTCTGGCCAGGGCATCCTGCATAGTCCTTGGAGCGAACAGGCGCACTGTTTGGCGCACATCTACATCGGCGATGGCATCGACGAAAATGCCAACTACTATAATATCTTCTGCCTGTTCTGGACACCCCTCGAGCGACAAATGGGCAAGTCGCGCAATGTCCTGCCACAATTCTTGCAGTGACTCCACTGATCTCTGGGTGCGTGCGGCTCCATAGTTCGGCATGGTGGGAATGTCGTAAGTACTTGCCTCAGAAGCGCAGCTCCAGGGCGGTAACTAATGTGCTGTATTACAGACGTTGCTGTTCTGGAAGCGACTGGAGTATACTGAGGGCAGGTTCCCTCAGCACAGTAGCAAGATAGTAGGCACGTTGCCGGTCAGACCAGCCATTTATGGTTGCCACAGTTTCGAACTGGTTTTGGTACTCTCGCCATGGGGTCTGGCAATCGTATGGAGCAGGCTTGACAGAAATCCCCTTTCCAATGTCCGATGCTGGTACACAAACATGTTGCAGACTATTTTCTGCCTGGTTAGAGATCCCACTAGCGCCAGGTTTGGACTTCGTGTTATTCTCGTCGCCGACTTCATGTTTTGATTCAGTACTTGTCATGTCATCTTCCCCATCCATAAGATGGCCACCTTTTTTACGATGGAGAAGTTATTTACACTCCTTCCTCAGCTCATCCATTTGTTGCTGCATGCTATTTTTTACATAATCCACCTTCTGGTTCACATTGTCTATCTCTTCCATTATGCTGCCTACCTTCTCGTTTACAGCATCTATTTCCTGGTACACCATTCCTTTTACACTATCTACCTGCTAATTTACAGTTTCAGTTACAATATCTATTTTCTTATCTACATTTTCATTTACAATATCTATTTTATTATCCTCACTATCTTTGACTGAATTAATTTGGTCACTTAATTGGCCACTCATTCCCTCAATGAGGGCTTTTAGTGCTTCTATCTCTGATGACATACTTCTTGTAATCACGCACCTATACAATTTAAATTTAAACATAAAATGTGTAAAGAGAATCAACAATTAAGTAGTAATTATGTGCAATGCTTTAATTTACAGAATTAATTATCAAAATAGATTATGCCTCTATCCACTTCTGACACCAGTGTTACAAGTTTAGCAAAAACTTTTACCTGTGGGCAATTCTCTGAGCTTTTGGGATAGAGGTCTTATGATTAACAATAAAATAGTTGAATTAAGTTAATGAATAACTAGCTCACAAATCTTACAAAAATACACAAAACAGAAATCAAGTATAACTTTCACAACACCATTACTACTGTGCTACAGAAACGTTAATTAAATTTTGACAATTAAATAAAAAAATATTTACCATTAATCAAAGACTACAAATCAAGGGTACACGTCAGTAGCCCTAAAATCACTAGCCCTAAAGTCACTAGCCCTAAAATAATTTTAGGGCTAGTGACTTTAGGGCTACTGACTTTAGGGCTAGTGACTTTAGGGCTACTGACTTTAGGGCAAATGACTTTAGGGCTACTGACTTTAGGGCTAGTGACTTTAGGGCTACTGACTTTAGGGCTACTGACTTTAGGGCTAGTGACTTTAGGGCTACTGACTTTAGGGCAAATGACTTTAGGGCTACTGACTTTAGGGCTAGTGACTTTAGGGCTACTGACGGTTTTGAGAGCGAAAAATTTTAGGGCTAGTGACTTTAGGGCTAGTGATTTTAGGGCTACTGACGCGCGCCCCAAATCACAATAAAAGTTCAGTCATATATCCAATCATCAATCATTCAAATAGTGACAATGTACAACCTTAACAGTCCGAAGAGGTGATGGCTCACCACGTGCTGCGCAGCATCCCGAGTGCATCACTGTCTTCACTCTTGAGGTCTTCGGTTCGACTCAGGTCGTGCAACTCCGTGTTGTCCGTCAACCAGCAGCAGCAGTCCTCTTGTTTCGCCCAATACTGCTCCGAATGTATGAGCCTGCAGCCTCACAGTAGACTCCGACACCACTAAGATGTCTTCACCAGTCTCTCTCCACAAGCGTAGCACCTTCTTCTAGCACGACCAATAGCGAACCCTCACCAAATCTGTTGATTCGGCGCTTACACACTGCGGCCAAACCCCGGGGATTCACCGAATTACAGGGGTCTAAAAATTGACATTACATCCTGCTTCGGACATGACTTGAGCCCCATAGGCCGGTCTCGTAGGGTTAATTTGTAGTTGAAACAGGTATCTGTGACATAGATCGGCGTTACACCCACCACATAGCCGTCCGGCTTGTGAGTCATGGCTAGTCCATAAGGTGTTTCAACACAGCTTTCAACCGCCGCACCCTCAGAAACACAGCATGCAACAATTCTATTTAAATGCGAGTACCATTTGGAGGGAAAAAAACACACAAACTAACAGTTTCAACATTGTTAACCTCGTACATAAACAAAAAACAAACGCTATTTCGACAAATATTTCCAAGATGTAAAACAGATTTAGTGTTTCCAGGTATTGAAATAAATCGAAATTTCTGTCTCTGCGGTCTGGATAACTTATATTTTAACAAGACGTGCACTAAATCACACGGTATGACTCCTTCTGCACCACGTAAGTTACATATCACAAACGCATACTGGCACTGCCACACTTCTACAGAAAATAAGACCTATATTTATATTTTCGCAGGTTGAAGTTTTTTGTATTCCTTAGTCCATGTACGATTTAAAATATGTATTTGGTACAATTAATGCAGTATCGGAAGTGTACCCGAGGGCCGGGGTACCTCTCCGAACTGCAGATTTACAACTGGGATCCCGTAGACATCTGCACGACTTGGAGGATGACATGAGATGAGGACCTACAATGCAGAAGCGCCGGAATGAGATGGGAGGGGACAGCAGGAGATGCCCGAGAAAACCCACCGACCGGCAACGTTGTCCACCACGATTTCCAAACGAGAAAATCCAAAGTCCGACCTCGCCGGGTCGACTTAGTATGAGGCAAGTTGTCTGACTATCCGGGGGGGGGGGGCACGGTCGGTACAGTGGCTAGAGCACTAGCTTCCCACCAAGGCGATCCATGGCTCAATTCCCTGAGGGGTCGGTCCCCGGATTTTTTTCGAATGAATGAATCGTGTAGGACGATGCCGCTGGTCGGCGGGTATCTCCCGTTTCCCCCGCTTCTTTATTCCGGCACTGCTGCATACTCCATCATGTCACTTTTCACCAGCGCTGAAGAACTAAATGTTAAGTGCTGACCAAAATCTCTTCACTTCACTGACTAATAGTCCGCCGCGAGGTCATTTATTATATTACAAACGTCCATTACTGTTTACGAAGATTGACACACATATTTTTCGGCGTAGCATATTATTTTGTTAATTATATTTGGCAAAGAAACTTTTAGAATATAACGCTATCTTGAGCAGAGTTTAACAATTCTTTCAACAATTCTCTGAATTATTTAAGAGACAATCTTGCCCCTAGGTTAAATTTACAACATGATATGTACACGGCAGATTAAGTACGTGGTTTGACAGAGCAATGCTACAGGAAATAATTTTCTGGCAAAACCAGGAAAAGCCATTTATCAGCTTTATAGTTTTTTTATACCGTTTTCAAGAGCAATATACGTAGAAATCTCCAGTTCAGTATTGAGCACTCTTGAACGCACAGCCAAAGAAAAAAAAGTATACATATATTTCCTCTCTCCTCCCCCCCCCCTTTTTAACCCTTTTTCGGACGCATCTAAATTGATGATTACATCTCCCAAAATCTTCATTTCCGTCATTTTCCAAGTCCATGGACCTGGTACAGTTAATAGAAGTGAAGGACAGCTTTAGTCACAACAGAGAAGACCATTAAATGTTCTTCTCAGTTCTTGTCAGCGCTAAAAATGTTAAACATCAATTACTCTTCTAATATATGAACATCTGAGACTGATTCTGTCACTCAGAGAAACAAAATAAAGGCATTGTTAAACAAGTATTCTAATCGAAAACTTAAACCTTTCAGATTTGTAAGTAAGTATTATTGCTAGCATTAGTTGGCAATAACAGTAGCAGCTCAGCGTAAATATAAACAGATTTTATTAAAATTGAAATTTAATTAATATTTCTGGACGTTACATCTCAAATAATTCTTCTTTTTCTGGTCTGGATACACAACACCGTACTCATGGCGAAACGACAGCAGATATTTTATGATAATTTTTCTGCGTGTTGATAAACGAAAGAATTCATACATACTGTTTGTTCCCTTTAAAGAATGGTAACTTTAGAAAGTCTTGCTGAACTCTGTGATCTCTCTGTAAAGGGTTTGGTAAGGTGAAATGTTTCGATGTGCTTATATTGTTATCCTTAATTGGTTTATTATTTTAGTAAGTTCTTACAGAATTATATCATATATGTATCATTCCATCACTTAATTTGCAACTTTAAGAAAAATAAGATAAATAACATCTTTATATTTCATTTGCGAGGTATTGGAGTTTGATTTGCAGAGAAATTAAAACGCAATTAATTTTCATTCAATACAAGTCCAAGTTTAAAAGTATTTAAAGGTACTGACATTCTGTGTTATCTAATTTTAAAAACGTTCAACCCATGTACGCCACAATTTAGTAATTGACAGGGAAACACGTGCAGATACAAAAAAAAAAAACGTAACTCTCAAATAATTAATAATAGCATACGGCGCGGAGTGTGAATTTTAAAACAACCGGAGAGGGCAATACCACTTTTCTGTTACGTTATCTAGCATTTTTAAAAATGTACAGTGTCATCTTAATATATAAAATGAAGTGTCCTGGCAAAACTAACTCACTCATCCATTCATCAACGCACTGCCCAAACCCCTGGACCTAGAACCGTGAAATTTTGAGGTAAGCTTCCCCTTGCCCCGTAGCTACCTACTGAGACAGGATTTTTCGAAATTCGATAATTAAGGTGGTGAAAAGGGGTGAAATGTGTTTTTAAAAAATCCTTGATAACACATTAACCGGGAATACTGTCATAAATTTTTTAACTTCATAATATTGCCGAAAGAAATGCATATTCACACATTTTTCGATTATGCGAAATTCGAAAATTAAGGGGGTGAAAAGCCGTAAAATATGTTTTTCATTAACCAGTGATTTCTGTAAAACCATTTTAGATACTGAGGTGATTTTATTTTTTAAATGATGCTTAAGTAAATATCTAAAAATAATTTTTACAATTTTTCGGAATTCATCCTTGAAAGCTCTTAAAAAAATAAAATGTGTTTTTTTAATTAATCCCACTTATATCCAAACAAGTGGAAATATTGAAATGATTTTAGCTTTAAAATAAATCTTACGTAAATATAAAAAAAGTAATTTCAGGATTTTTTAAATTTCGTCCTTGAAAGCTATTAAAAAAAATAAAATGTGATTTGAAATAATCATCTGTACCGCTTATACCCGTTAAGATATCGAGATGATTTTTTGATAAGAATGAAGCTCATGTAAATATCTACACATCCAATTCAGGTTTTTATGAAATTCGAAAATTAAGTAGGTGAAATGCAGTAAAATGTTACAGTCTCCCGAAAAAAGAGAATGATCACGGAGAAATAATTCAACAATCGTTTCTTTTTGCCAACCTACTCATAAATAAAACCTCTTTGGACTGTAGCCACTACATACGAAAGAATTACCACGGCATGCCTTTAACATTCACTCAGGTATTGTATAAAGTTTGTGGTGTGGAAGGGGTAGGGTTACGGGTTCGTATCCCGTGCAAGACTTTGCGATGGGAATTACTATGACATCATACGAGCATATTGCTCGCGCTCTTTACGCTGAGCAAAGACAGTTAATTATAGTTCACTGTTATTGAGTACGCTAGCTGTTAAATGCCTTCATCACATATTTTATCCAGAGTTACTATTTACATTACATAATTTCACGCGGGCAACGCCGCAGCCGGCCGGCTAGTAATGGTATAAACATAAACATCACTACGAGGGCAAAGCACACATCTTAGGAATTAGACGCACTCGACATATTTAAAAGTATGAAATAAATATAAAGCATTATGAATTAAATGAATGTGTAAAAATATCACTTAAAGCTTTGTATTTCTCATACATGATCTACTGATGTTATACTAGTTAAACCCATATCGACCATGCTACTATATTTCGCAAAAAGTATGACAACGTCGTGTCTATCTATCTACCTAAGGCCAAAATGGCATTCGAAAATTGAACAAGGAGAGCAACATTAAAGTCTCGAAAAAGTTTTTTAATAAAATTAAACCGAAAGGAAATCATGATGGCGGGACCAAAAAGGAATTTCAAAACCAAGAAACTACTCATAGTAAATCACCCGACTACTGTGGTAGAGGCCGAAGCAACGGCTAAAGAGGATAAAAGATCCCCGAACAAAATTTTTTAACCCAAAATAACACCCTGCCTGAAAGATTCAAATATTTAGGTCTCACAAAACTTCCATAATTGAATGTTCAATACTGGAAGCATATCACAAGAGAGTTATAACTCAACGTTAAGGCCATGCCTGGTAGTTTGCAGTGATTTCGAAAATAATTTTTCTAAAATGAACTAACATCTCTATCACAAAATCTCTACATTGTTTTGTCACTAATACATCAAAGTTTCTATCTGAATTTTTCCGTTGCAATGAACACAATGGATTTTTAGATTCTTGCACCCAAAGTATCACATATTTTAGCATGAAAATGAGCCAAAATGGCACAAAATTTTTTTTTTACTGGCAAACGACTCTTTTTTAAAGCCTACGTATAATTGTGCATAATATGACTTCACACGCTCTCAATTTTTTTCAACCCATTCGGTTGAAAACTTTTTGAGTTTTTTGCACCAACGTGAAAAAAATTACCGGGCATGGCCTTAAATGACAAGAACCTTATTTTCGCTGAAAACTTCCGAAGTTGGAAGCAAAACCTTTACCAAGAATCCAACATCAGAACACTAAACTGAATACAATTTTGTTTTTACTTATTGGTAACTCTGTTAGCTTCGTGTAGGAAGACAGGGCCGGATTTACCCTGGGCCTAGGACGCAACTGCCACAAGGGAGGAAAACATGTGAAGAATTTCCCATCACTATTTTTAAATGTGCCAACATGTAACGAATAAAAAAATTTTCAATTGGCTAGTCTTCAAGAAAACTACCAACAATTAAAAATATATCTGCCAGCAGAATACTAGATGTTTCGTTACGAAAACCCCTCAAATCGCTCTATTTTGAACGCTGAAATCCTAATTTAACCTGGGGAGGACCCAAGCATCCCCTGTTTTAAAGGGTTTGTCCATGTTCATTACATTATTCTCAGTTTAACATCTCTCCTTCCTTTTTACACATATCCTGGCTCCGCCAATGGTGCTGTAATATACCTACTTTTAGTTATTACATGTATTTTTTACAATACTAAATTAAGTTAGCTGTTTTTTGATTACATGCAGTGTTGCAGAAACCCAATAACAGTGCATTATTTATTCATTACGACATATACAGGCTGTCGACAAACAAATGTAAAAGAAGCACACTGCATGGATTCTGAGCTAAATAGGGGACGAAAATGTTAGTAACAAAATGTTGCACGATGTCATATTACATGCACAATCTTGAAACATGGCACTGTGGTTAGCCCACGGTCGTAGAAGAACAGGTCTGGACACTCGCCTATCTACCAATGTATTTTGCTTGACCCCCTTGTTTGGCTGTAGTTCGTCAAGTTACCGGGAATGTCGTACTTTTTGGCGCTGAAATCCGGGCGGTCGGACTCAAAACTCCGCCCACTTTTTTCCATTGTTAAATTTATAAAGTAAATAAAGATTGCTGGAGATTTTTCTTAAATTAGGAAGTACTTCATAAATTGATAAAAAAATACGCTTTTATAAATTGTTTATTTTAGTGGAACGGAAGTGGGCGGAGTCTGAGTCCGACCGCCAATAAAACGCAATACTCTCGGTAACTTGGTGAACTACAGCCAAACAACAAGGGGGTCAATTTTCCAGGCGAGTCTCAGACCTGTTCTTCTACGGCCGTGGGTTAGCCTCATGATTCTAGGTTTACTTCAAATAACATACATAAAATAATATCTGGACGTGGAGCGTTAAGCGTTGCCACATTGTGCAGGTAACATGTCGTCGTACAACATTTTGTCACTACATTTTCGTATCCAGTTTAGCTCAGGAATCGCTTAGTGTGTACATTACGTGTTTATTTGTGGACAACCTGTATTTTTCTACGCATACACTATCGCTCTGTATGCCCTCAGTTTTGGCACTCTACGGCAAGGATTCGTTTGTTTAGTGTTGCGACAGTTCTGACGTAGATGAGGAGAAGAAGATGGGCGTTTCTAGCAGCAAGCCCTGGCCAGAGGCCAGCTACGCCGTGACGCATACTCCCAGGAGCGACGGAGCGTAAAGAGGGG
The DNA here is from genome assembly GCA_003012365.1 of Medauroidea extradentata. NCBI lineage: Eukaryota > Metazoa > Arthropoda > Insecta > Phasmatodea > Phasmatidae > Medauroidea > Medauroidea extradentata. Next base: position 72,547 of record PNEQ01019771.1, read on the forward strand.
TGCTGGGGCAAAGAGAATGGAACATAAAAAGTATACAGAACACTGGCGCCTGGCCCACAGCCGAAATCCACCGAATACGTTCGAAGACAGCCGAAGTGTCTGGTCACCGCACGCTCCATTGTACACTCACACTGCCTGAATCAAGTGGTGAGAGACAGATTTTGGTCAAGCGGTTAACATCGAGGTCTTTAGCACTGGTGAGAGGTGATATTACGTGAGTATCGAGCAGCGCCGGAATGAATGGACGGGAAAATGGGAGATCCTCGACAAAACCCGCCGACCAGCGACATCGTCCGGGACGATTCCCACGTTAAGAAATCCAGGGACCGACCCTGCCGGGAATCGAACCCGGATCGCCTTGGTGGGAGGCGAGAAGTCTGACCCCTCGCCCACCATGATCCCTTGCATCAAATGGTAAATCAGAGATGGGATTAAAGGTAAACAGCACCCATCACTTTGGAATAACGGAACTAATGCATTTCATTTGGCCTGCAAATTTCCTATAATGGTTTATGTTCGCAAGGCAGAGGAAATAGTTTCTTACATTGTATACAATTGGCATTGCCCGACTACTAATTGCTCATGCTATACCTGTGACCATCCGTAGAAGAAAAAAAATATTTTTTTCCACTGGAAGGTCACTGGTCGAAAACTCTGAAAGGTAGTGAAGATGTAACAATATGAAAACGCTTAAGAAGGTAATGTCTTGTCATGTCAGACGGGAAATTTCAATAAATCTCATTGTATGGAACTTACAGGGAAAATTTAAGAATTCTAAGATGCCAGGTAGTGCTCCTCTTTAAGGTTTGGAATGTCGACATATCGGATCAATTTTGCCTCTTAAGAAACTCAGAGAATAAAATGCCAGATTTACGATTGGAACGTTGAATTTAAAAACAACTCAAGTCCAGAAACAAAACCTGTTCAGGAAAAGGAAGTTAACCAAATAGCATAAGAATTGCGGTGATCAGCTGGTCTCCATTGCAGCAGCAATCAGGACAGCTATGTTTTTGCTCTTAATTCGCTGTACTGATTGAGGTCTATCAATACGTAAAAAGTTCAACTGCGATGCTTGAACTCTAGCGAAAGGTTAATAATGTCCACGTTATAAAAACAAATGTCGTATTTTTCTTCTCGGAATTTTATAAAAGCGAAAAATTAAATAATTGTATAATGCGACTGAAGCCAAGCCTTAAGAGAGCGTGGTATACAATCCAGCGCTAAATGAATCAGATCAGAATTGTAGGTTTCTGGAAGCCAATTTGCAAAAATAGAAACAGCAATCCCAGACAATGGTTTCTGCCAACATTCTGAACAAAATTTTTTTCTCGTATATCTGAAGAACAATCTCTGACGCCGAAGTATCGTACATTTAATTGCGGCGCAATAGATCACTCTTAGCAAGTGCAAAATTATCGGTAAACGTTTGCTAATAAGGTTCGCAAATATAACTATCAAGGATTGTTGTTTTGTAGTTTTTCTATATTGACTTTCAAAAAGTGTAGATCTCAATTTTAAAACTCAGCGTATATTTATCTACCACGCTCTCGTATAAGGAGGTATGGTTTCACATACTATACGTAAGTGTTTTACACTTATTAATAGAGTTAAATTGCATTGTGGGTCATGCAAAGAGCTTAGCTAAATAAGATTACCTAATGGGATATCAGATTAAAAGGCTAGCTTTGGCGTAGCGATCACTAGTTATTTCGTCAGAGTGCTTCAAGAAAATTTTAAAATTAACGCTTCTTTGTTGAACGACTGGGGAAAGCAATTGGAAAGGATAGTGGGGAAGAGATAGGGGAGGATTGTCAGCGTGAGAGTAAACTAATTCCTCCAATCCTCAGTTGTAGGACATCAAACGAAACTAAGAGATACCTACTGCAGCAAGAGAATAAAAGAACGTTGATTAAAATTTCTCTCTTGCGAAATTCCATAATTTCAACTCGCACGTTACGGTCGTGCTTGGAAGTCGTAAAGAGTTTAGGTACGCGCCAAACACAAACTTCTCTCTCAGTTACTGATTCTCTAAAGAGACGCCATCGTGTATAATTACGGCAGTTATTTGTTTTAATAACGTTCTTCTCGGCTACCGAAACAGCCAAAGTCGTAACGCGCTCTTTTGAAACTAGTAGTTCGAGATCCTCTAACTGGTCATTAGATATTTATTCCCGCACTAGACCCTTACTTTTTTGTTTTGCCTGCGTTTTGTTTTTCTTACAGATGATTACGAAGTTTAACGAAGAAGATATTTTCTTGTTTGAGTTTTCTTCGCCCACACATAAGCTACATCTCGACATAAAAATTTACGGTTTAGAAAGCGTTTAATAAAGTACAGAGTAATATTGGTTAACGTATGACCAGGTAACTCATTTTTGATTCTCTTCAATGTCAGTCCATCGTAGGCAAGCATTTTGAAGTTTCTCGTTCGACAATGATAAGCCTAATTAAAACCAGTGTTGGCAGTTCCAGTTCCCTAAATTCGCCTAGTATTCACAAAAAGAACCTTTGATCTGCATCGTTTAAAATGGAGTGATTTCAAAAAATATTGTGGTTGTAGCATAATAATTCCCACTTTGTTAACTCTCAAATGTGGACGACTTTCAGCAGTTTTTTTTTTTTTAGCTTCAGCATATAAACATCCAATTTCTGGAATCACATTATATTATACTCAAGTTTCCACAGTATGCTGTAACAAAAATATATACGGTGATCACTTTCAGATTCCGGCATTCAGTGGGAATCCCAAAAATATGACAACACAAAAAGATACTTTTTTTCATTAAAACTGATACTTTAGTGAACGTAATAGGAATAAACATCCATATAAATTATGTTTTATAGTAATCAAATCCTAGTTATAAATTTGTATAACAGGATATAATAAGTTGTACAGTAAATTATTTATGCTGGTTGCTATTTAACATAGAATTATACTTCTCGGTTAAATTAAGAGCGTTTACACATTTGATTGTTTTCTTAAATGAATAGAAGGCTACAAATTAACTTGTCGTTTGCGCGAAATAGTCTCCTCTGCGCGCGCCATCTGTGCGTTCCTGGCGTGTATGAATTTTTCTTCGTAATCTTCATGTACGCTACAGTTACATAGTTGCCAACACGACCTAACTTAAGACATCACTACCCTATGTGCGTCGACATATCAGCCTTCTTATACTATTTATATCCATGGACTAAATATGCATACACGCCAGGAACTCAAAGCTGGCTCGCGGACAGTGCATGTTTTTAAAGAACCGTTACGTAAGGCAGTTATATATACGAGATACGTGGCCTAAGAGCCCTGTACAGCAGCGGCTAGATGCCGCATTTGAGGTACGGAAACTGGCAAAGCGATAATAGACAGACGTGCTCTAGTGTCAACAACCATGTCGCCACTAAGCGTGCGGTCTACCGCTATTTTCATCACCATTTTTTTATTTTTTATTTGTACCAGATATTTTTTTTCTTATTTTAGACACAAAATGTGACTTAATTTGGCCCTTTTGAAATTTTTTTTTATCTCTCATAGTTTCCGCGTAGTAGATTGTTAAAGTCACATTTTGCATGTTTCCGTTTTAACGACTACACTAAAACCAACTGATATACCAAACTCAAAAAATCACGGCGGATGAAGACATTGCAGGCTACAATATCATTTTCATAAAAATAAAGAATAAAATTAATTTGTATTTTTAAAAAATGCTGAAATTTAAAATAACACTTGTAAAAATTCAATATTTTTTTAATACAAATAACTTTTATTCTTTATTTTTATGAGCATGACATTGTAGCCTGCAATGTCTTTATCCACTGTGATTTTTTTTTTTAGTTTGGTATATCAGTTGATTTAAGTGTAGTCGTTAAAACGGAAACATGCAAAATATGACTCTAACAAGCCATTACGCGAAAATTATGAGAGATAGAAAAGTTTCGTAGTCACATTTTGTGTCTAAAACAAAAAACAATATCTGGTATATATAAAAAATAAAGAAATTGTGATGAAAATTGCGGTAGACCGCGCCGCGTGCGGCGTGAATATAGCGTGCAGGGTTTCTGTCGTTGGGCTTTTTCCTGTGGGAAATGGAAATTGTAAAGTCCAACGCATGATTCTATTTTTTCGTTTTACGATTCCGGTTGGTAATTTTTATATGGCAGCAATATGAATAAGCCGTTTTTGGCCATTATTTAGTGCCCCGAAACCATGTTTCTAAGAATCATATCTAAAAAACAAAAATAGAGAAGCATACTTTGAAATGTGTTTTCTCTTCATAGGGATAAAGATATCAAACGCACGTTTAAATAGGGCATCTTAGAAAAACTTTCCCCTAACACGCTGCACCAATGCTCGTGTGGCAGCTGCATAGCACTCTTGAAGGTAAGGGACATAAATATAAGCTGAACACACAAAACTGTAGTCAACACGTGCTTATTTTCTTGCAGGCGGAATAGATAAACAATCATACGGACACTTGAGTCGTTTAAGAAAATTATCCTGTTCGAGTTAGCTAGGTTTGTGTTCAAAATGCATTATCGTTAATTGAACTTTTCTTGTGGATATTTGCCATTGCGTGTGAATGTTGTCGCAGTAAAACAAAAATAAATGATTGTTTTAAATGTCATCAGCAAACGTGTAACATTCATGCAGTTCCGAACATGATAACAGTAGTTTCTAGACAGTCATCACAAAAACCAAAATATTGAATCATAATAACAAAATTAATTGCCGTACGTAATATAGTCATTGTATCAACAAAGACGACGCAAAAAACAAAAGATCAAGAAAATTAAACAACAAAATTACGCGTATCAAAAATTACAGCGAAAACTGACGATGACAACACAAATGACAAGGTCGCAAAAAAGATGTCATCACAGATGACACAACAAGGACGAATTGCAAAAGGCTTCCATCTAAGACCACAGACGCTTACTTTGTTGCATTATTTTATAGTTTTTTTTTTTTTTTTTTTTTTTTTTAGATGCTTCCTTGATAAAACCATTGTAATCTGTCCTGGAATTAATTTGTGTTGTTATAGTTTTATTTATGTGGTTTTCGTGTCGTATTTCGTGGTACGGCTAAATTACTTCCGGAATTGAATGTATACTACATGTTTGTTGACAACAGCTGACATTAGATTTTATTTATATATTATTTGATTTATTATTCATTTATTTTATTTGATTTCTCATATCCTTTATTTTATTGCGGGTTGTTTTCTGTAACACGTAAACATTCACTCGCGCTGATATAAGGTTCAGATTATACTAACAGCACGTTGCAGAAATAGTTCAAGGATCACCCAAGACGTTTGCTGGCATATTGTCAAGGTGTCGCAATCCCGCGGCGTCGGTGGCGTCGCAGGACGGCAGTAAGTGGGTGCTGGGTAATCAACAAGTCACCAAAAAGAGGCGGATTGTGGCAACAGTGGTATCCCAGGAATCCGATGACTCTAGGAGTTAAGTGGGTCTTAACACTTACCCAACACCTTACAAATTCCTGTATTCAGCATGGATTGCTCCGCCTCTGGGCATAGCTGGGAGCCAATCAGAGGGGAGGATTTTGACGGCCTGGTGGGGGTGCGAAGAATGGTATAGAAATCGAGCTAGCTACCGGGGGGAGTAGAAGTTGGAGAAGAGAGTCGACGAGAGAGTCTTCTGCTCGGGCGGCGACCGCACCTAGGGACTCTGGGTTCGAGTCTGGTTGCGACCTCTGGCCAGAGAACTAGCTCCAACGGTGGCACGAGCGGTGAGTTCCTGTTGGTTTAGGGAAGGAGAGCGATCCTTTACCTATCTCCTGTCTCGCCTTACCGTAACCCTTCCACTCGCCTCTATTTCTGTATTGTTGTATTTCCTTGTTCTCTATTCTAATAAACTCTTGTTACCTTTCATCTCTGGCTTATTTATCTTCCCCCTTTCCCAATTAAACATTGTAATAATATGATAAAACGCAGCTAGCCTTTAGCTTCTTTCACTTTTAGGTCGCAAGGAAATTCTACTTGGATTACTTTTTCAAGCAACTAGCGTTTTAATTGTTCTCTGCCCTGGTTAACCGATTGATTTACATAAACGAATATAGATAACGATTTTCGGCAACATTAGTTAGCAAACATTTGGCATGAACGATAAATTGCCAATAAAATTATTTTGTGACGCTGAAGTTGCGGGCACGAAATTGCGTCAAAGGAATACGTCACCATGGAAAAATATTTGCTCAGTTTGTTTGCAAAATTGCTTTCTGATGTCGCTGTTGCTTAAGTTATTCCGTGATGACCTCCAAATATTTTCATTTCCACGACAATTTTTTTTTTTTTTTCGTTAACGTATGTAGCTCGCTTGACGTCATAGATTCCCGCAGCTCATAACCGTACCTGTCACATCGTTTACGAATGTAGAGAGAGTAATTAAATGTGATAGAATGTCTGCCAATTGCAACGATGAGTTAGCTTACGCCTCTTAGGTCTTTGTTTCCCCGAAACTGCGAAACAGTATGTTGTGTTATTGACGATTTTGAGAGGTTCATCTGTTGCTTTTATCCGTCTTGCTACCATAGTTCTACAAGTATTCCTGGAGAAATAGTATAAGTAGGGACTGGAAAATTTCGCGAATTCAATTACCTGTAGGCTAGAATCCATTGTATTATGCATAATCAAGCCCCGACTATTTGTCCACTAGCTGCTACTCAGTGGAACAGCAGACAATGAACGGATATACGGGGCTTAAATATGCATAGTACAATGGATTCTAGCCTGCGGGTCATTGAATTCGCAAAATTTTCCAGTCCCTAAGTATTTGTCACCTCTTGTCGGGGTAAAATTTTCCTTTCGCCAGTCCTATCTGCGTTTCTTTTACTATTGTTTCCCCCAAACGTTGGGAGAACTTTTTTTTCAAGTGAGTATTTAGTACTAAGGAATCAGGCTAAAAAAACTTAATTGTCATAAACAATAAGTTTGTTTGAAGATAACTTGCTGCAACAACATACAATAAACAACGGATAGCGTGTAGTAAGTTGCTTACATATATACAATTAATTTTTTTTAATTCATCTTTAAATTCGTGTGACATTGAATTTTATTTAATGAAAAATTTTTTCTGAGATTTTTCACCCATAAACAATGTAGTTGTAAATATAACCTCTTATTGGTGTTTCACTTTCACGTGTACATATATCTTAATATGGAACAGTTCACTTTCTATGTCTGATTAAATTAAGCTGAATGTGCTCGTTTTTTAGTTACTATCCACATACACTCGTTAATTATTTTATACGTGCCAAGCAATCTTCCTTTTTTTTCTCCGAGTATATTGTTAAATCAACAGTATGCCTTATGCGATTCATTAAAGGGTTTGCAACTGTTAAATTTGAAATTATTTTACCGACCAATGTCCTTGGTACCTTGCAAGGAGCAAACAACGGATGAGCCGTTGAGAGTTTTAAGATTCGCAGAAATTATTTACAACTGGCAGAAGAAGTCTTTTTCACTGAAATTATCTTAAATTTTACAATGAAAAGCAATTCTACGCAAAAGGGTATTTAATTTTCATCAACCTAATTGTGTCGTTTAGCATCCAACCAAGAGCAACGTTTGAATTTGTGAGGTGAGAAAGTTAGAAAGTCTCAGAGCATTCTTCCTTCAACCTAGCTTACTAACTTTCGCTTTGTTCCGTTCTGACCTTGCAGGCATTTTGTAAGAACCAGACCCAAGGGCTCTTTCGCTATCGCTAGGAAAACTTTCGTGGTTACCTCCGTCTCAGGAAACTTTTCCACAGTTGCAGTAAATCTCCCAAAAGTCGGAGAGGATTTACTTCGTGAAATTATTTCCCTGTTGAAGACGTAAAGATGTGACCAGAAATCACACAAGTTCTAAATTGTAAGTAAATTTTAAACCTAGCTCGCTCCGTTAATGGGGAAAATTTATCAAGTACTTGACATTTTGCCATCAGATCTTTCAGTATTATTTCCGCGACGTAAGCAGATATTTAGTACATTGCTTTTGCTTGTGAATAATATAGTACATAATTCATTAGTTATGTTGCTCTAAATTTGTTTTTAAAAATGGTTTTGTTTACGTAACCAAACTATATTGAACGGAGTATTTCATACTTGATTTAAAACGTTGGTGTTTCAAGGCGATCCAGACTACATACATATATACTAACCTTCTACTGTGTTTCACACCAGCCGTATTCAAAACGAGTTTCTTATTAAAAAGAAACACGATGCAAAAAAATTATTTCTACTTCAAAGAAAATCTGAAGCAAAGAAAAATGTTTACCACATCATAAACTACCAATAACTACAAATACGACATTTAGCCTATTTCATTTAGCTTCCGCAATGAAACGTGAAATGTTTACTACGAGATTTTTTGGCATCGCGATAAGTTGTTTCACCACTTAATACCCTAGCCAAAACTCATTTTTATTTACACGGAATTACGCGTGCCTACTGTTGTAAGTCTAAATGTGTACAAATCGTAGAGTTTTCCAGTTTTTAATACCTAATGTTTGCGCATTGATTTAGAGATTGGATAGTTGCCGGCCACCGTAGCGTATTCGGTTAAGCGCCAGTCTAAGATGTGAGAGATCCTGGGTCGGCATCCCGGCTCGGGCATGGATGTTGTGTCGTCCACTCACCTCATTTCACCCTCATCGCCTCTTAAAACGCCGTTGTTTAAGGGTTGTTAAACCCTCATATCTCATTTCATTGAAATGTTAAATATTTGCAATAGCAAAAACGAATTATTTGTGTTTATTTTTCAACTACTAGTGCAGTGGTTCTTGATAATGGTAAACAACGTGCTATTAAAGGCGTTTATGAAAACTCACATATCAAATTCACTTGTGTTCGAAATTTAAACTTACAGCCTCTTGTATTAATTATTAAAACTAATATTTTAGGTATTTAAATCTTAATGTAATACTTGTTAAGAACACACTGTGGATGCTGAATTTAGTAAAATATTCATCACGTAGGAAATATATAGTTAGTTTAAAACCATGAATATCATTGCAAGCGGTTATCAAATCCTGGTAATCTTAAAACCTGGTCACGTGACCGAGTAGATTTTCAAAAGTGCCTAAAGGTAATATGTGACGCGTTCTTCCCACACAAGTTTGCTCCTCTTGATCTTAAATCATTAATTTCCTTGTTCTGATATCTAGAAATGTTTCTGATACAGAAATGGTGCTCTGATGTTGTTATCGAGCGATGCTGAATTGTGAATGTAGACAATGTCATTCTACTCTCTTCTCTGATACTCAAAAGCTCCAGCATAGTGTTATGTCGGTGTCATTCAGAACCAGTCCTGCGTTATCCTGCAAACGTGTACTTTTCCCCACAAAATAGGAATGAATAGCAAATATTGGAAGAAAAAAAAAACCACTCTGTGAAACTACAGCTTTTTAGCGTTGTTGAAGCACGAGACGTGTTATCAAGGGCGTGAACTGGAAGCACTAGCCACAATCGCAACCATAGACAAAGAAGGTGTTACTGCTAGCAACATTCACATTCTTACGTCTCTTTCTCCTATGGTTGTTATACGTCAACTGAAAGCATTTCTCTTATGAATATAGTATGAGAATGCAGAGATGAGAGGATAGTACATATGGAGCATTAGCAACCTCTACTGAGGCCACAGTCGTAGAAAAACAGGTCTGGACACTCGCCTATTTATACCAATGTATTTTGCTTGACCCTTGTCGTTTGGCTGCAGTTCACCAAGTTACCGAGAGTGTTGTGCGTCTTTGGCGCTGCAATCAGGGCCGTCGGGTTTTAACTCCGCCCACTATTTTTCACTGTTAATATTATAAAGAATACAAGGACTGCTGGAGCCATGCTTTATTATTGTGAGTGATGCAAGTATTTCGTAAATTGATAAAAAATATGTTTTGATAAACTGTTTATCATTATAATGTAAGCATGGGAGAAAGTGGGAGGGAATTGGGCGGGGTTTGAGCCTGACCGCCCCGATTGCAGCGCTAAAGATGCACAACACTCTCGGTAACTTGGTGAACTGCAGCCAAACTACAAGGTGGTCAAGTTTCCAGGCGAATGTCCTGACCTGTTCTTCTACGACCGTGGTTTATAGTGTATTTGCTCCCATTCATACGTGTCTTTCTTCTATGGTGGTTCTACATTAACAGAAAGGATTTCTCTTCGGATGATAGTACAGAATGTGATTATTAATACTGAAACATTTTAAGCTATCAAAATAATAACTAAAAGAGCATGTTTCTATTCAAGAATCAGAATACATTTAAATTTATAAATAACAATATATAAATCTAAAACCACCATTATAGTGAGTGAGAAATTTTGGCCAGCACTTAACGTCGAATCGAAGTCTTTAGCGCTGGTGAGGAGTGATATGATGTATGGAGCGGCGCCGGAATGAAGGGGCGGGGGAAACGGGAGATCCCCGAGAAAACCTGCCGGCCAGCGGCATCGTCCGGCACGATTCCCACATGCGAAAATCCGGGGACCGACTCTGCCGGGAATCGCACCCGGATTGCCTTGGTAGAAGGCGAGAGGTCTGACCCCTCGGCCACCGCGGCCCCCACCACCCATAGAGTAATGCGATACTGCAGAAGACACATCTCTCATATCGGTGTGAACGAGAATTAAATTACACATATCGTGTTTTTCTTATGACTTTCCTATATTTGTGAACAGTCCGAGCGGCGCCAATATGGGCGACAAACTGTATTATTGTGGACATACGCCATAGCGATACGTATGTATGTCCACAATATAACAGTTTGTCATTCTGTCCCATTGAAAAAAAAAAAAAAAACAATCAAAGACATGCTCAAAAATAGATCTTCGAAGGATTTTAATGTGATGAAAATTTTTTTGAATATAACTTGCGTAAAGTATAGTAATTGGACGGTGATATGTAACAATAGTCAATGTGTTAATTTCTACTTTGGTATAAAATATTTTTGTGCTTTAAAACGGTATTTTAAAAAGTGTTTTACTTCTGTATCCTTTTGTTATGAATGTTGGATTTATATAATTAATATACTTTTAGTAACACTGTTTGAACTCTGAAAAATTGCATCTTGTTTTACTGATAACTAAAAATTGGCGCTTAGTATATTGATGCATAACACACTCACAATGTAGTGACTGAACTTATATGGGACAGTTCATGCTATTTTAGTGACTGGCACGTAGTGGCGATGTACCATTTTAAATGGTACCAATGTCACCTCTAACGTTCGCTCGCTTCTGTGCCATGAAACTCTATAAACAGCTGACGCCCCTAGACCCGGTGTCTAGCTGTTCGCCTGGCTATTTCGTGACAACTCCTTCATTAATTACAGACATGCAAAATTCGCGTAATTTTCTGACAGCTGACTAGACTCCAAGTGACTGTAGGCTCGTTCGACATCTACGGCTGGCCGATATTGTCGGAGAATGCTTACACGGTAGAGAGGCCAATCTCTGTAAGGACGTAACACACGTAAATGACAACACATAAACGTTCGTGGCCAATAGCATCGCAGATTATGCTCTGTTATGTATGGGAAAGTGAAGTTTAGTCTGCTACCAATTGACGACGTGGATTTTGCATGTCTCTACCAATAGATAGAGACACTGGAAAATCACGAAAATATTTAACATAGTCTCCAATAAACTGTAGTATCTCAATCGTGACACGTGCGAACAGTTTTCTGGCAAACCACGTACGTTCTGTGTTTCAACTGTTCAGTTTTAATTGGGTCTGTTGAAGAAGGTTACGGTACTTCATATAAACGATAGCCAATATAGTGCAAAACCTTCGGTGTTATAACATAGTATGTTGGAGCCTAGCAAACAATCAACTTTTCCCGCGATTTACCAGTGTCTCTACCAATAGATAATGTATATCATGCACATCACGTTCGTTGTGAATGTTCCCTGTTCCGGATATTCTGATTTCGGTTTTTCCTTGGTTTGCTGATATCGCTGCAGGTGAATGCCGCCTACCTGCGCGTTAGAAGCTAATAAGTGACGATGCTATAAGGGCAGGACTGGATTCAGTTTCTTGGACGTACTCCATTGCAAACTGAATGACTGTCAAAGAAAACTAAACAAATAAAAGAAAACCATAAAATAAGCAGAGTATGCTTTAGTCAGCAAGATACATACACAACATGAAGTTCCAAAATGGAATCGGGCCAAATAAAAACAAGCAACAAACAATCCAATTATGCACTCCCATTGCACAGTTCTTTCAAAGATCATAACTGTAAGGGCAACCTTGAAGTGCGCCAAAAATGCCGCTTCGCAACGACAACCCAAGCGCTGAAATAGCGTGGAAGGTTCCTGCCGATCCATTTTTACAATGGGTCTCTAAGCGGTGGACATATAAATTTATTGGTGGAAAGTCTGTAGCAAAGTTCAGCGATGGTTTCTGAGCTTCATATACATACGGTTTGCACATTTTTAAATACGAAAGTCTGGAAAGGCTGTTCTAGCTACGTTGTAAGGCTTAAAAACAGTGTCCTAAAAAGTGTCATTTCATCTTTGTCCAAAGTATGTTTTCTTTTCGCACATTAACACAATGGGCACAAGTGTAATGGTTACGTTAAAAAAGCGTATTTACGAACACACTGCAATGCATTTGACTTGCGTGTTAGGCGGTACCCTTAAAAAAAGCCGTGGCATGAGACTAGTTGCGTGCCACCGTCTTTAATAACCTCAACGTCGACGAGATGAAAAACACAGTTACCATACCAGAGAACTGCTTACACACCATGCTAAGATCAATACCAGCATATATATATATATATACATATATATATATATATATATATATATATATATATATATATATATATATGCATGTTCAAACACATGAAACGTGAGAAGATTTGCGTACCAACCACTAACGTTGTGGTTTATCAACCTTGGTGGTTTCCTAATAGTGTTTTCAAGAGTTGCGCTAGTTTGTTGTGTTTTTAAGTTTAATACCACAACAAAAATACCGATATCTCGCTACAAAATGCATTCTTACATCTCGGGATATATTTTTTTTTTTGCGAAATAGGATAAAGACAAAAATGAGTGCATAGGGCCGAATTTTAATTTAGGTTTCTAACATTTACCTCCCTCAAAAGCCATTTTCACCATTATGGACAAATTAGTTGTTTTACAGAATAATTCTGGTTTGGAACCCAAAAAATTTTGAAAACATTGCATAATTTTTGTAGGTTTATTATTTATATGGTTTTGCTAATTGCAAAATGTTTCATAGCAATCTGCTTGGGGACTAGTATCTGTACTTTAAAAAGTGGTACATTTGACATGTTTGTAGTAATACGTGAGTCATAAATGTGGCAAACAATTTATAATTTATTTTAGCTCTGTACTCACTAAGATTTTAATACATATTTCGCAAAAAAATTTACAATGACTTTTCCGTTCGGAGTATAACTAAAAAAAAAAAAAAAAAAAAAAAAAAAAAAAAAAAAAAAAAAAAAAAAAAAAAAAAAAAAAAAAAAAAAAAAAAAAAAAAAAAAAAAAAAAAAAAAAAAAAAAAAAAAAAAAAAAAAAAAAAAAAAAAAAAAAAAAAAAAAAAAAAAAAAAAAAAAAAAACTCTTTTACGCCAGCAATAGTTTTCAAATGTTGATTTTAGAGTTTCCAAGTAACAGTGAATGCGCCGAAAGTAAACATTTAATAATAGCAACTATTAAAACGGATTTTATTGATACACCATTATTTTGTTGGCAATTGGCTTCATTTTCTTAATGAAGCCGTAATGATCTGACGATGGATACAAACAGTAACCGATATTTCCAGGTCGTAAAGCAATTGCTAAATATGACATGCCACTTCCATAAAATGCCTAATAGCAATTATAAAATTAGCAGTGCGTATTTAAATTCACTCTGGAGTTTTCTTCTCAGCTGAACAGAACTATCATTACGAAACACAAATCAAATGTGCTTGAAAAATACTAACGTCTACAGGCTATGTGTCCGTATCAAATGCACATGGTTGTCACAAAAATTCCTGATAGAATTTACACATGACAGGTTGTAAATGGTCACCAGCCAGCGATTTAGAGCCTCAGATCCACACTGCTCCAAATAGTGTTCTAAGAGTTACGAACACAATCAGTTAAAAAACGTTATGAGCAAACTCTTGAGTGTAAGACTGCTAGCTTGTTACAAGCAGACGATGTATTTTGGTCACGCACCATTGCAGCAAATTGTCTCTCGCAGAAAACCAGAGGATACACACAAACAAACAGACAAGTAAACAAGCAAAAGGACTTTGAAACTGGCAAACAAAGGTAAACATATCCAGTTCCACAAGGAATTCAGTCAGTGATTTACAAGACAGTAACACAAACTAGTACCCAAGCACCAAAACGAAATAAAGAAAAAATAAATAACTCAGATTATCCCACAAAAGGAATTTCGTCAGTAAGTACGAAACAACATACCAAAAATAATTACAACAAGAAACAGACAAAACAAAACGAACGAAAAAAAAATTGATATAGAAGACACAGCAGGAACACAGACACTTTGAGAAAGCAAACGAAAAAACAAGCAGGTTATCCCATATGTTCGTGGTCTCTCGAAAAAATTAGACAATTGGGTAATAAATATGAACTTCAAACAGCTTTCAAATCAGACGATTACGTAAAACACATGGTTACAAAAGTAAAACCAAAGCCAGACAAGTAACAAATTCATAACTGTGTGTATCAGGTCCCATGTGATTGTGTCTGTGTAAACATTGGAGAGATTGGCAGACCACTTTCTACACGCATAAAATAACACAAAAATAACGTATAGATGTGTGAAGTTCAAATATCTAAACAAGCAGAACATGCCTGTGACAACAACCAACAAATGCTCTGGGAAAATACTGTTCCGCTGACACTAGAAACAAACAGAATGATAAGAAAACTCAAAAAATCTGCATTCATAGTTAGTAACAGAAATGTATTAAGCCAGCGAAGCATAAAATTGAAAAACATTTGGTTACTAATCATTAAAAAAGAAGTAAATTTTCAACAAAAAAAAACCAAGCCAGAGCCATCATCACAGGAAACCATCAGCCAATAAAAACATACTCCTACCTGCGCAGCCAATCAGGGTATGGCTCTTCCCTATTGGTCGGAACAGAAGAGGGTTCCATATTTTTACCTTTGTTTGCCATTTACAAAGTTTATTTGTTTGTTTATTTGTAATTTTGTGTGTATTCTCTGATTTTCTGTGACACGCCATTTTCTACAATGGCGTATGTCCAAAATACTTGTTTGGTTTGTAACTTGCCCACATTGCAAGAATCGTTTAATTATAACAGCTAGTTTGTTACTAATCAAAGATGGCCAACCAGTTCAATGTTATTCTTTTACAGATTCCATGAGGTTTTTGATCAGTTCCTCGAGGTTTCTGTAACCTAGCATTTCTAACAGAAAACTTGTCAACCGATTTTGAGAGCGATGTAAGCGTTATTGATGTTTGTAACAATGTATAAAAGTTTTTGTTTTGAAACGGAAGTTGCCCAACTCCTAAATACGAGAACTAGTTACTTCAGTTCACAGTATAGCCAGCCGAGCGAGATGGTGCAATGGTATTATTTTGGGCTCGCATTCTGGAGGACTCAGGTTTCTTTCCCGACTCAGACCATCCTCATTTCGGTTTTCCGAAGCCGTTTTAGGGAAATGCTGAGATCACCACTTAAAATGATGCGAATTTACATTTTCTGCATCAAAATATTAACCATGAAACACCATTCAATACATGGGGAATTGTGTCTTCCTAGTTCAATCAACAGGGCATCAACACAGTATTAAGTATCGAATATCTCAGGTTCTCGGAAACCAATATACAAAATTTTTTAAAAATTAACTCTCTTATAAAAATTATTTTTATACTTTGTAAGCTTACAATTAGCAAAAGTAATGCATTATCCGTGAACGACACATGACGCCGATTTTTAGCATACTTTCCGAAAGAAAACTTAGGCTTATGAGATCACCTTGGTGTCTGTGTATGTGTGTGTGTGTGTCCGTGCGTGCCCTTCTAAAAACTTTTGAACCAGTAAACAGAATTTCTTCAAACTTTGTACAAATATAGTACGTTATAATCTGACTACTTTTATTTATATGTTTCGTTTACGCCCGGACCATACTTTCAAAATGGCGGCCATTTTTATAATTTTAGCATGAGTATTTATTTCTTTATTTCGTTGATTCTTCGTTCATAATTTCCTGATGGTAGCCATTTTTTAAATTTTGCATAATACAACTTATCTGATTTATCGTGGTATACATAATAACTACATACAAAGCTGACTTGACATTTTCGTATCTAGTTCATCCTTTTGTAATATTTTGAAAATGGCGATTTTTTTTTTTTTTTTTTTTACTTTATGATAGAAAGACATCTCAGAAAATTTATCCAGAATTTTATTAAGCTGGGTACTCGCATATTACTTAGCAAACTGACTTATCTTTTGTACATTTCGTTTACCATACGTCTATATAAATTTTATCATTTAATATTCCTAGATTATGAAACGATTTAAACTTTCGGGGTTAATTTGCACCCACTTTGAGGAAAGTAGTCAGTTATGCTAGTAACGTCTTGTTTATTTTTATTTCTACGTACAATTAATCGTATGTATAAGTAACTCCTCACTTGGTCTGATATTTATCGCAAGTTTGGCCACATTAATTATCAATGAGTGGAATTTTTTAGTTTTTCTGCGTTGACCAAATATCCCAAATATCGCTAAGCAAGAAATTCTGCTAGAGGAAATTTTAACCATATGCTTTAAGTCTCTAAGAACATAAATTTTCATTAGGAACAATAAAAATAGTACATTGTTTACACAGTAAAAATAGCTCATCTTGATAACAATTTTGCAATATACAACTTAATAAATATACAACCCTAATTCCTGAATTTTTTAATGTATCAAATACACGCCTCAAATGTGCAAGTATTTATTGATTTCTGGAAGCCATTTTGTAAGGCAGAACTGATGATAAAATTAATAATTTAAATAATGTTTTTACCACTAACAGATTCGAGCCAGCTTGAGCGTATCAGCTAAGATTTAAGCTATAATATTTACTTTTCGTATAAACGAATACGATTATTTGAAGTGAGATGCGAACTTTTTTTATCAATTTGGGAAATTGTGTTTTTTTAGTTATGCTGGTAACATATTGTTGACGCTTTTATATCGCACACTGTGTTCAGGAAATGTTGTTTTAAATCATGATACGTCCACATGAAATCTAAATATATTTTCAGTGCAACCTCGTGTTGTATGTACATGCATAAATTAAAAAATTACAGATAATATATGTGTAGATAAAAATTATGTACACAAGTCTTAATAATATTGCTAATATTTACTTTCATAACATTACATTACCGTTTATTCATCGAAATAAACCTTAAATCACTTATGTATTGAATACACGTATGGTGACACTACACAAGTAACACTAATCTTCCTGCCAATACTGGGCTTTGAACCAGGAATTTTCCAATGTGACTCGTTATATATCTCAAGAACTTACAGACATGTTAAGATTTTATCGAACTTTTTGCATTTTATTTTTGCATATGACACAAATGCAGTACAAATGTTAACCACTACACTCTACATAACAATCGACTCGCAATATACGTTGCAAGGAAGCAACTGCGGTAAATATTGAACTCAACCGTTTTGTGGAAGTACGTCGTTGCGAGCGACTGTTGTCGTGTTGTAGGGAAACTGCACAAGAAAACAAAAGGCAAAATAAATATATGTATGCCATATTATAACATACAGTTGTTGTCAAGAAACATATTATAACACACAGATGTTGTCAACAAACATATTATAATATACAGCTGTTGTCAATAAACATATTTTACTATACAGCTGTTGTCAACAAACATATTATAAAATACAGTTGTTGCCAACAAACATATTATAGCATACAGTTGTCAAGAAACATATTATAACACACAGCTGTTGTCAACAAACATATTATAACAACCAATTGCTGCTAACAAACGTATTATGAAATACAGTTGTTGTCAAGAAACATATAACACACAGCTGTTGTCAACAAACATATTATAACAAACAGTTGCTACCAACAAACATTATAACTAGAGCTGCTGGTTTGCCGCGGTAAAACTTGACTATTTGCTGGATTTCAACACACGTTCAGCTCATTAGTAGATTACTGGCTGAATCATACAAGTTGCAAGAATCTACGGTGTTTTCGAGGGTATGTTGGCACAAAACATTTTCGCGACATACCGTCATCACTAATTATAACATACAGACAATACTGGAAAGAACTACAGTGGTATCACGAAAGACAACACGAATACAAAAATAAAAATAGAACAATATCAACACAAATATATTCCGGAATAAATACAGTCATCCAACGAATAAAGACGACAAAAAAACAAAATACAAAAAATATAACAATCAAACATATCTATAAAAATCGTGACAAAAATGCGGACGATAACAGCGATGACAAACAAACGACAAGAGACTAGAATGGATCTGAACGCAGGCGACACTACAAAGATAACGCCAAGGAACGATTCGCCGAGTATCAAATTCGGTTCGGCGAGCAAGTTCTGCAACTGCCGAAACACACGTGCCCAAGCGTCACGCCCAACCGCACGAACGCAAACCATTGCAGTTAATTAAATTTTAAATACATTTAACAATGGAAATTTGCGTTAATTATATCATGCGTGAATGTTAAGTGCCAAAAATTAATATAAACCGTTGTTCCAAATTAAATTTCCTGCGTACGAACGTTACTAGTTCAGCCTGAGCGAACCGTTACTGCCAGTGGCGAACATCCAGAGAACAGGATTTGTGTGTTCATTCCTCGCAAGTTTGAT
Organism: Medauroidea extradentata; assembly: GCA_003012365.1. NCBI lineage: Eukaryota > Metazoa > Arthropoda > Insecta > Phasmatodea > Phasmatidae > Medauroidea > Medauroidea extradentata. Next base: position 91,432 of record PNEQ01019771.1, read on the forward strand.
TCCACCTGAACTTGTGAAGCAAGAATGTAAATATTACAGTAAAATAACATAAACATGTTCTGGTGTAAATTTCTATTAAAGTTCCGTTTACTTTCCTCCTCGTGTCATCTAATACTTATCTAGAATTTTTCTCCAGAATTCCCAATGAACAATGATGCATTTAATAATAATGCGTTTATATAGGCTATTCACTATAAACCGAGTACTCGGCAGAACTTGAAATTAATTAAAAATATGTTTCATTGGGCCAATAGGAGTTAACGTTTGAGAGTGTTGAAATCTTTACACTGGTATTTAGTGACATGGAAGTTTTCATATTACCAATAGTTAAGATGGCTACAAAACTGCTGAAAGAAAACTCAATGCAGTGCTCACCTGTAGTTACTTTAAATATTGGATCTGTAACTGAAATTAATTAATGCATATATGTTGAAGTCGGAATGTGTTCTGACTAACATATATTGTGTTGAAAACTTTTTACATTTCATAGTTTTTTATAAGGGCATGTCCAGATTTGTATAAAAAGATTTTATGCTATTAAGTAAAACCAGCTGACTTAATTAAATGTTAATTCACGCAGAAGAACAGTGTGACCGGTTACGTCAATACATATATTTATCACAAAGTTATTCGTGTATTTTCAGAAAATTTAAAATTTTTTATTTTAAATTCAGTATTTTTTTAATAGGTGTAAGTGTATAAATATGAAACTTCTCGCTACAATATGCCCTTGCGTTGCTACGTGCTACTGTTTTGTGTGTGCGGCGCAAATATGGAGGTTTTGCGTCAGCTTTCGACGATGCCAAGTGAGCATTGTGCAGAAGGTGGCGCTTAAATTTTCATTTGAATATTTATGAACCTTGTGCCTGGAAGTCGATACGGCAAAACAAAACATACCGAAATTACCATCTTTGTGAGAAAACATGTGCTTCTTGTGAACTAAATGTGAAGCCATAATTTTATAACTTCTACTCCGGCCCGAGAGAATACGATGAAGGAATGCTTCTGCTAAACGTGTGCTCAAAAATGAGAAGAAAGTAATTAAAATACAGTTCGGTAAACGTTTTGGTGTTAATTTATTTACTATACACGATCAGCGTAGCTTGTACACTATTGCCAAGTCACAGGGTGTATGTATCTTGTCTCCATAGTTTGCATTTCTTATGATATTTGCCTGCTACGATACAAAAATGCACACTAAAGTCTGGTTTTCACAATGATAGTACTAAAATATGATAGAAGTATCACGATAATTTGTCTCAGTGACTGTCGGAACAGTTTACACACGCATTTAAAAAAATTAAACATGAAGTTCTATATGGTCGAATCCGATATTCTATGTGACCAGCTTTCGTATCAACGACCTTTGGCCACATAAAGTATCACATTCCAGATTATTTCAATTAAGTGATAGTTAAATCACTAAACTAAAGTGAACCAGACATTGGTTGGTGATTTTTTTTATTTCGTTGTACCGTGCACGTTTATGAGAATTTCAAATGTTTGTTGCAATGGTAGTTTACAATCAGAATTTATTGGTTTGTGGACATACGCTATTGCTCATGTTTTGTTGACCGAACATGTATTGAAAGACAAAGTGACAAAATACAAAAACACAAAAAAGGACATAAAACGTAAAAAAACACAATCCCAGAGGAATTTCGACAGTATATATATATATATATATATATATATATATAAACATATAACTTATAAATAAATAAACTGACAAAATTCCTGTAGAATAGTTTTTCTTACGTTTTCTGTGCTTTTTTTTTTTGTCACTTTGTCTTTCAATACAAGTTCGGTCAACAAAACATGAGCAATAGCGTATGTCCACAAACCAATAAATTCAAAGTGCACATTTAGTTTTACTAACACATTTCAATTTTTATAACGCATATTTTGAAACATTGTAATTAATGGGTGTGAGTTAAAGCTCCCTTGATCACATTTTTTTACGCCGAACACAAAAAGGAAAGTATTCAAATGTGTATATTTATTTTTTGTGTTAGTTAAAGAGTTGTGTACTAGTTATGTATTGAGGTATATGAATATGATGTAAACATTTTTGAAATTATTTTTCTGCAGATATTGTAAAATAAATATAAATTAATTTTGTCAAAACGTTACAAATTTCGTTTCAAATCATTGTTTCACTCTTGTCAACTTGACCTACTGATATGTAACGACAGGAATATAAGTACGTACATTAAATCACTTAGAAAAACAATGCTCCCCCTCACTGATTTTGATGTTACGTAAAACGCTTGTTCTGTGGCAGGAGTCCTGAAAGCGTATGTGAACGTTTAAAATCCTCACAAACACACCTTGAATGGAGCTGCAGTTACCAAATTTGTCATCAGTACATGTAACATCAAGCACGTAATCAAAGTTACCACTCTAACAAGCTCCTTGCGCTGTTGAACTTGTTTCATTTTTCCATGCACCAATGTCCTTAAACAGAAGTACTTAAAATAACATACCAATTTCCACGATAACGCTGACACACAGATTACACAACAAAAGTGCTTTGATAATTTTGTTACTCTTTAGGAATACTACAGCGCCAAAATGCAGTCGCTACATTGCCAGAGTGACTATCAAAGCTGTTAAAAAGACGAGAGTTACTATCGTGAGAGTAATTATAGTGAAAACAGGCCTCAGAGACTAGTGCCGATCATCAGAAACATGCAAAACTTGCGTTATTTTCTGGGAGCTGACTAGACTCCAAGAGACTATAGGCTCATTGGACGTCTCTCGCTGGCCTGTATTATCGTCACTTGCCGCGGAGAATGCTTACACGTAAATGACAACACATAAAAGTTCGTGGCTAATTGAATCGCAGATTATGCTCTGTTATGTATAGGAAAGTTAAACTTACTCTGCTACCAAATGATAACGCGAATTTTGCTGTCTATATCGATCAGGACTTCTACTCCTAACTGCGACATTCGACTACAGTCGAATATACAAATATTGCTTAGCTGCGACATTCGACTTTAGTCAACCACCGAATTAAATGACTCTGTGTACACTATGTATGTGGTTTTCTCGCTTAAAATTAACCAAAAATAAATTATTTACAAAAAAAAACATTTTTTTTTTCAATTACACTTTCTTAGCATAATCAAAAGTTTTTATCACGCTAAAAATAACATATCATTAGGTTTAGCTGTAAAATACAATAGTATGTATTTAAATATTTCAAGTTAATTTTCTGTTTATATGTGTTTTCTACAATTTACTTACTGAAGGTTTCTTACTTATTTTTTAATTTGGTTATGATTTTCAACTTTTTCTATCAGTGCAGTTACCCTTCCTGACCGTCATTTGTCACCTGAAGCATAAATCACAAAATAGAATATTGCAACCTGGGAACTATAATTAGCCTCGTTTTCTCTAGTGGTGAATGTTTCCGACTGCAAAAGTGTACACTGACTGAGTGACATTCCGGAGAATATATTGACCCATTAACTATTTACACTTTGTCACGAATGAAATCAACTAACTTCCCACGTTTAAAGTAACGTTACAGCACAGTGAATATAATAAGAAGATGTTGGCTAGTTATGTAATGTTTTTATTTAAGAACCATCAAAAGTTTTGTTTGCAATTAGTGAACAGTTAAAGACACATATATTTTGCATTGCAAATATATTTCATGTCATGGGTTTCTTTGATTTCACATTTTTCAATCTTTTAGTTTACAGGTGAGCTATGTTCAAGGTTATGTTTGGAAATTTACCGATCAATGTTCTTGTGCAAGGTTACTAGTTCTACCGACATGTCAGACCTGTCAACCCGATAGAGGTATCAACTAACCGAAATCTACGAATAGCATAATTTACGAAATAGCAAGCGTAGTGGATCCGTTGGAAAATTTTTGGAAGTGGGTCGGCCATGCCTACAAGTCACGTGATCAGATGTTTATATTTTGATTATTCGACAGTATTGAGTAAGAAAGACCGGAACAAACACTCAGACCTGCAGCAAGGTTTCTAGGGACCTGCGACAGAGAATTGTTTGGTGCTCCGGATAAAATTTTTCAGAATAATTATTTGTCGTCTATTTTTTATTGTTGTAAATTTAATTAATTCAAACTTTGCATAAACAAATTGTGAATTATTTTACAGATCATTAAAGCAATATAATTAGAGACCTGAAAAATTCGCGTTTTTTTTTTTTTTTTATTTTGCCCCAAGCTATAATTCTAGCAACTGTAAGTTCGTACCACTTTAGCAATTGGCCGTGACTTATTTGACACTTCCTGGAAGCCGCTCAGCCAATAGTACAGAAGAAACTAAATGCAGGCCCATATACCTGCATCATCGAGCAGCCAGTGAACAGCTGTTGTCTGCTTGAATACACACATGTTCTTGCAGGCTAGCCTACAGGTCAGTGAACCCGTGAATTTTTCCCGTCCCTAAAGATAATCATAGTAACACTGTTAAAACGGGCGTATTTTTGCAACTGAAAAATTTAAATCTTCTAATGTTTTTTTCTCAGAGTTTAATGCAAGGGGCCTAGCCCCCATTCAGCCTGGGGCCAGTGGCACTCTGCCCCATCCCATCCCCTTGATACGGCACTGCGGATGCTAATAACGACGCTCATAATTCGCTTATGGGCACGGTTCCGAGTTCATACATGTTTGACAACAATTATATATTTTAACATAAACAGGGGCCGAAATTGTAAAATCGCTCCGTAATTTTATTAAGACTGGTATCAACTACGTACTCTGAATTTCTGGAGACAGAAGACAGCAAAATAGTAGCTAATTAGTTAATTAATGGCATTTTCTTTTTAATTGATGAACTAGCTAAAATCTCATACATTTTATCTCAAAAAACTACAGTACATAGTAAAACCTATTTGCAACAAACTTACAAAGCAATTTAACGGTACCGGTTTTCGTATGTGCTTAAAAAATAGAGAAACTCGGACCCCATGCCCTTAATGTATCTCTTGGTAAGGTTAAACAGTTTTTTCCGGCATTTCGTGCTACGCAAAATCTTGCGCTGAACCTGTAAGTATTCGTTCTAAAACATATAACGTTATGAGTGTTTATAGATACAATCAGCACTTTAACACTAACTATCAGTCAATAAAGTGATACGTGAAGATGTGTTGATCAGCGCTTAACATCTAAGTCTTAAGCAGTGGCAAAAGTTAACATGATGTACGGACCAGCGCCGAAATGAAGGGGTGGGGGAAACGGGATGTCCCGGCATCGTCAGGCACGGTTCCTACATGCGAAAATCCGGTGACCGATCCCGCCTGGAATTGAACACGGATCGCTCTGAGGGAAAGGGGGCGAGTGCTTTAACCACTACGCCAACCGCGACCACTAAATAATAAATGTGGTCTAAGAAAGGTAGGGAAATGTTTATTTGCATATAACCACACTGCCATCTATCGTGTGGGTAACTAATGGAATACAAGTACGTTTGATAGAGGCGCATATTCGTTATTCCCGCACAAACTATATTTTACTTCTGTACGCGAGGTCAAATACAGGTCTGTGTCAGCATATAAAGTTTACCACAAATGTTTACCAAAGTTTACAAATGCACACATTCCTGCATTAATTGGAAACATGTTAATTTAAGTAAAAGAAAGATAACTGAATAAATATTCTAAGAAAAGAAAACAAATAAAAAACTATCAGAAAATTAGACAAGTTTAGGCTACACGCGTAGATTTTATAAACATATTTATAACATTCATAAAATTATGAAGCAGGATCATGCCAAAAATATTAACTAGGTACATTTTATTCCAATTTTGATCAATCAGGTCTTATATTTTCACTATTTTTAGTTAACCCATACTAGTGGAAGACTGAATAATAAGAAATACATACTTTCTTACAATTTCGTATTTCATTAGACCTCATTTATTTGTGGCTTTATGGGTTACGCGAGTTTAGACAAATAATTTCACTGCCAATACAATTAAGAACATTAGTAACAACATTAAAATTGTGTATGTGTTCGCAAAAGTAAAATTTATCCACTAATCTAACAATTAGCATTTATTGGTTTGTGACATACGCCATTGCTCATGGTTCGCTGATCAAATCTCTGTTGAATGACAAAGTATGAAAACGAACAAGAAAAATCAAATATAAAACACACAAAAAAAATAGAAAGTTTTTCGTTGGTTTTAACTTGTGCTGTCTATTGTCTTGTGTTTGTTGTCCACTGTTCACTGTTTATGTCTATTTCCGTCTTATTTCATATTGCGAATCTGTGTCTATATTTGTGTCTGTGTTTTGAGTCTGGGTGTTGTATCGATGTTCGACTGAATTCTGTCTGTAGAATTCTTTGTTGTCTAAAATGACAATTTAAAAAAACTGACAGAATTTCTCTGGGATTGTTATTTTCAAATTTTTTGTATGTGTTTTACATTTGACATTTCTTATTCGTTTTTGTACTTTGTCATTCAACACAGGTTTGATCAGCAAAGTATAAGCAATGGCGTATGTCCATAAACCAATGAATTCTAATTTTAAACTCCCATTGCAACAAACATTTAAATAGCTCATTAAACTAACAGTTTGTAAAATAAGCACTATAAAAATCAAGTGATTTTATTTCTGTAATTAATTCATTGAAATGTTCGTATTTTGTTTAGGCGATTATAAATCTTAGCATTTTACCAGTTTTCTTTTAATTTCATATTATTTGCATTTTTTTTGTTTTAATTAATAATAACCGTCTGTAGTAACATATTAATACAAAAAAAAGTATAAAATTCAGAGGGCATCTACGTCTTGCTACATTTGTTGCGTAGTAACGGAAAATATAATAGAAACGAAACGACAAAATGACCCCTCATACTTTAATTTCTTACTAGAAGCTTACATTACAAAACAAGCGTGCTGATTAAATTGAAAACAGTAGACCAAACTCCTCGAACATTTCATTTTTATTTTTCTCCCTTTGCTACGACCGCAATTCGCTGCCGACATCAAAGCGTCGGCAGTCAATTGTTCGAAGTAAATTGCTGGGATTTCTCGGAGGAAAGCCTGTAAAAAGCCCAGAGAAGTGAAATTACATCGGTTGTGGTGACATGAAAAGAATTTCACAAGAAGCCTGAAATTTTTAGAAAACAAAGACCGTGGTTTAAAGTTCTTGAGAATTTTTAAGAAAGTTTGAGACCAAACTTTTTCTGGTTGTGTCGTTGTTGTGAATTAGGAGTACATCCCTAGCCTAGTAAATAAGATTTAACCCCATATATATAGAGTGTTCACAAAAATCACCGACAAACTTCGGCAGGTGATTCCTTGTGAAAAATAAAGCAGGAAACGTGCAGGACTCTTTGTACGTAATCGTGAAATTAAAGGAGTAATTCGCCTTTGAAAATCAAATTTTAAAACTTTGATTTCCCCGTATACCAAACAGTTAACCGACGTAAACTGACAAAACTTAGGACATTACTTCAAAACAATAAGGCCAACAAACCAACTGTAAACACTAGTTGACACCTACTACCCTTACGAAAGTAAAAGGGGTGGCCTCCTTTAAATTACTGACAACTTTTTTAGCGTCACGATAATCCAACATTTAAGAGTGAATTATTGGGAAATGATACCTAAGTAATAAAAAGGATCCTCTTGTAATGACTGTCTAGGACGCATAGTTTTCATGCAAAACGCAGCAACACTGCGTACACGAGTGTCTGGTTTATTCCGCAGTGTCGCAAAGACAATGTTGTACATTCAATGTAATTATCACGTACCGTAGCTTAAATAGCTCACATAACCGTAACCAACACTTTGTTCCTAGCTAAATTTGTGTATGAGTGTTAAAAAAACATAAATGTGTCTCTTAGGTACAATGCACGAAGTTAGACATTTAAACAGTTTGTGCAATTCTGACACTTCTGTAAAGTGTAGGAAAGCTGATATTGTTTTCAGGCACTGTTAGATATTGCCGATATTAATACTGATACTACATTGCGAAGGAAAAATAACATTATTGCAGGTGTAAGAAATTGAACATTTAATTTTCAAACACTTCGTCAAAGAAAATTCTAATTGTCTTAATTTTTATTGTTTTAGTCTTACTTACTCTTAAGATGAATAAAAACCTACGAACCACAAACTAGTTAGTGACCTAAACATATGCGGACGTGTGATGAAGGATACGGTTTACTTTTTAGTACTGTGCATAACGTCATGCAATTCTGGTTTAAAACTGACGTCAGGAATAGATGCACTAAGAGCCACCAAGTCATTTAAATTTGTAAAGTACTCGTGACTGTGACATTCCTAGGCGCGTTTTCTCTACCAGAAAGTTGTGTTGAAAATTGTGCAACTTGCATAGAGAGAAGAAAAAATTAGGAATTTTAAGCTCTTACATTAAATTTCAAATGGTGTGGACGATTTGGATTTATCGGTAGCGAAACAGTCCTGCTGTAAACTTGTAGTCAAATGTTACGTTCCAAAATACTCCTACATTACAACCGCATACCAGTTACGTGATTTCATGCTACACTGTAAAAATTTTCTCCGTCGATTTATGGAATTTCCGGTAAAAATTTCTCCAGATACCTCCGTGAATTCACGGAAACTTAGTTCTTAATCCAACAGAAGTTTCCGTAAAACAGTTCCATCACACGGAACTGAGCCACACTTACATGTAGGCCTATATAATGCTACAATTGCATTTATACAGATTTGCAGATTTACTGGTGATATTATTAAAATATATTCGTAATATTTATATCTGCGTAACTTATAAATTTTCAATTTTTTCGTGCAAGTGTCCGCAGCAGACTTACGGACATATTACGTATGATTCCGTACTGTATATTTACTACAGACATTTCCGTATTTTACTTTTACGGACACTATTTCCGTATATTAACGGTACATTTCCGTTAAAATTTATATCAGTGTACATGAGAGTATTTCAAGTGGTACTGAATGTTGGTGGAATTTTTAGTATGTTACTAAGGAATACTAAACAATAGTTGCTAAAAACTCTCACAAACATTTGGTGGCACAGTTAAAAATAATTTTCGTTGTTTTACGGAGAAGTGCTGGTAAAAAATTCTCCAGAAGTGTCCGTTAATTTACGGAAGGCAACTAGCTCCACTTATGGAAACTCGCATATTTATGTGACTTCTTTAGGATGCAGGCGCATTAGTGCGTTTGGTTATTTATTTAGTTCCTTCTCGTAGTTTTTCATGTGTTTAATTAATGAAACATAATTACGTACAACTGTGTTACAAAATAACGTTTCCGTTAATTAAACAGACGTTTCCGTAAAATTGCCCGTAAATTTACGGAAATTTTTAACAGTGTAGTGGTGATACGTTCAAACACCTTCCCCTTACTTTCTCTATCCTTCGACCCTAGAGTTGTATCTGTCTGGTCTTTAATGTAGATTTCCTAAATGTCAGTTACCACTCAAACATGTGAAAATAAGTGCCACATCAGTGTTACACAAGCAGTGCAGCACTGTGTTATTTTACACATCAAGACAATTTATTGCAGCAAAAAAAAATTTGTTATCTAATATGGACACTCGTTTAACTATTAAGTGACATTTATGACTAAAACTCTTCCTTGGACCAATTTATTTTAATTGCGTGTGTGTTTAATACTGGAGGAATTAACGGCACATGTTAACAAACACCTTTTAACGTAAATCTTAATACATATTCGAGAAGAGACTACCCCACCCATCTCCATTATTGTAGACTACCATTTGTGCTTACACGGACATACTAATTCTTTGTGTGACGTCGGAGCTTTATTGAGAAGTTTAACGAACATAATAAGATAGTCATATTTTTTTTCGCTTGCATACTTATAATTGTTTCCCCCTTTTCCAAAAAACACACAAATTAAGCCAGGAATAAAGTGTTGGTTACGGTTATGTGAGATATTTAAGCTACGGTACGTGATAATTACATTGAATGTCCACCATCGTCTGTGCGGCGCTGCGGAATAAACCAAACACTCGTGTATTCAGAGTCGCCTACACGCTAGGCTCTGTTCCACCACGCCAAAACTTGACGTGCGTTTTGCACGAAAACTACGCGTCCTAGACAGTCGTTACAAGAGGATCTTTTTAATCACTAAGGTTACATTTCCCAATAATTCATTCTTAAATGTTGGATTATCATGACGCTAAAAAAGTTGTCAGTAATTTAAAGGAGGCCACCCCTTTTTTACTTTCGTAAGGGTAGTAGGTGTCAACTAGTGTTTACAGTTGGTTTGTTGGCCTTATTGTCTTGAAGTAATATCCTAAGTTTTGTCAGTTTACGTCGGTTAACTGTTTGGTATACGGGGAAATCAAAGTTTT